>BGZK01002043.1:0-83896 GCA_005406025.1 Eumeta japonica
TTTATGGAAATATACTAAAAAAGTTAATTACCGGAAAACACATGAATTTCTGCTACTTCTAAGCTGACTTTCATAGAGGCCGGCCAATAACTAACTCACATTACATACCACAGCCACACACACACACATACAATAATACCACTATTTTCTATTATAGTCTAGGCTTATTTGCCACGATTAGTTGTTTTAATACAACTATTTATTTAGTGAAATTAACGAATTCCATGCAAACATTTCTGTCCACAGTCAAGCGCTGGCGGCCTTTGCCACATCTTATAAAAAACTAATAATGTCAAGTTTGACGGTTCTTGAATACTAAATCCAAAGCCGTTATTCTAAGGCAGCCTATCAGACAGCACCACATTATTTAATGCATTTTTTATATAGCGTGTATGTCCTTTTATAACTTGAGAACGGTTTGAACGATCGTGGTGAAAATTAGTATTCCACAAGAACATATGATTGCGCAAATGATAGATTCCTGTTTATTTGTCTTTTTTTCTATCTGTCTATTAATAACTTAAAAAAGGTTTAACCGACGCTTATGAAAACTGGTGTACAGTCTAAACATCAGTAATTATTAAGTAAATTGTAATTTGTAAATTATAAAAAAATAAATAAGTAATTGGGTAAATGACAGTTTTGTTGTTTTTTCCATGATTAATAGGTTATGTAAATTTGATCATATAAGACTTATCCAACCACCTCTTTTTAAAGCTGACATTTAGTCCTCTTTTTTATGATTGTTCGAGCTAAAATCCGTTAAAATGTAACCATGAACTCAAAAATTTCATTTTGTTAGTATTTTTTTGTCAAACGTGTCTTTAAAATAGGTGGTGGGAGAGACCCTCATTCTTTTGTCATTTATTTTAAACTAAAAGAATTATTAGATTTTTATTTTAATACTAATATTGAAACTAGGTAAAATTCGTAAATTTATGAATTTGAATGTAAAGATTAAAAATTCTGTCACTAATAGGAGGCTATTACTCTAACTCCTTATTTCTGTGAGGTATTTTAAATTCCGTTAAAGATTTATTTCAGTAAGAAGTCACAATAATACCAATTGAATACAGAAAAAATTAAACGTTTGGTTGATTTATCAGCGTGCGCTGCCTAAATGATTAGAGATAAAAAATATAAAAAATATTAACTTTTAATAGCTTTAAAAAAATCCACCGCACTGTATATCTATGTTTAATAATTCAACATAAATTCTTATGTTAAAACTGAAACAAATTCACCAAATGGAGTTTGGATATGGTTTTCAAGTACTCTTGAATTTGTTATAAAAACAAATAGCTTAGTCAGTATGGAGCTGATGGTGGCTCGGTGGTTAAGGCTTCGTCTTCGGATCTGAAGGTATCACGCTGGATCCTGACCACGGCCGAATCGACCAATCAGTTTTTAACGTAAAGCACACGCCCCGTGCCTCGGAAAGCATCTCAAGCCGCTGTTCGCGGACGCTGCCATCGGATCGCTGACGACGGTCTTTAACATCCTCCTATCAGCATTAACACTCCTTATAATACGTAATACATTATGTCGATGAAAATGATACGGGGTTTTATTTCTTCGCCTTATAAGTACTGTGCAATATGGAAAATGCGTTGAAAGAGAACCTTATACTGTATAGGGTTCTGTACAATCAAACATTATATAACGTTTGATTATACGTGTCTGCTTTGGCAACACGTGATCGTCTAATAAATGAATCGGGAACAGAAGTTAGACTCTCCCGGGATTCAAGATCTGAACCTAGGTCTTATCGGACTGTCGCGAAACTCCACTGGCCGATGTTTCGTATCGCTTGCCTTTCTTTTTCCATGTAAAATAGAGTCGTTTGCTCTAACAGTGTCAGGGTGTTTCCGCCACTCGGTTTGAACCAGCAAGGTAAGCCTTGAGGTACCTCAACCTGAAATAAGGGTATCCCTTAAAAGTGAGGTAAATAAATCCTGGCACAACAATCAGTATTGAAATTTCATGGATAAGTAGTTCGCTTTTCACAATATATTAATTGATGGGGTAGTTTATCAAATATCGTCAAATGAAGTTTATAATTTTATAATCGGAGAAAAGCAACTCGCAAGATTTCCGGAATTATAATCCCGATCGAAATTGAATTCGCTAATGCGATGTAATTCGTAATAAACAGTAACACCTAACAAAACATTTTATTAGAAATAGTCAATTATTTAGTCAAATTAAAAGAATCTACAAGCATTAAATAACATAATTTTCAATTTGAAAATGTTAACATTAACTAAACAAAAAGGTATAGAAGACAAAAACAAAACGTAAATTCTACAAAAGTATTTTGTGAAATATACTAAAGTTTATAATACATACAGCCATAAAAATAAGTACTATTTACTAAATCACGTGATGTTGAAAACAAGAAACTTTCGTATATTTAACAAAATATTTGTTTGTGTTCACTAAAATAAATCATGACATGAATCACATTATTTCTTAACAATTACGTCATATTACTTAGTAATTCACTTTAGTAAAAATAAACATTGCATTAATTGAACCTATATTAACGTGTATATATATGTGTGTGTGTGAGTTAAGTAACTTGTACTAATATTTTAGATTTTTTTACAAAACTTTTTTCTCTCCGTATGGTGAAGTACGACTACGTTCGATGTAATTATTAATTATTAGAAATGCTGCGACACATCTTTTACAATTAGCTGGAGAAATACAGTTCAGGAATTATAAAAATGAGTATGTATTTTGTTAGTCTTCTTTATGTGTCTAAAGCATTCATCCGATTACTTTTAAACTGTTGTGTTCGCGAACGGGAAAAAAAAACTAGCAAACCTCGCCGATTTCGTTTGCGTTTTCGTACTATTGAACTGAACTAGTTAACCGATCCTGAAAATTCCTTCATGAATAAGAAACTTCCTGAAGAAAATAGATAATTGAAAAGTAACATAGAAAATGGAATATGTAATTGAATAGTAACATAGAATACGAACATTTCGCTTTGGCGTCGTTTGAATATTTGAGTTATTATAAATTCTATAAATTGTTCCACTCATAGAAAACTAAACTATGCTTGAGTTATATATTATAATTTTAGTTTTAAAGTAGCATTTGCCCCGGCAAAATCGGAATTTATGACCCATAGAGAAATGAAGATTGCAAAACGGGACGAGAAGCGAGAATCGTAAGTCAAGACCGTGAGAGAATTAAATCGACAACGGAACCGGGGTCGGAGTCGAGTGTGGGACTAAAATTCAAATCAAGAGCATTATCGAATTCTTAGACCAACATTGGGCTCGAAACCAAAAGTACGATTGAGATTAGAATCCAGAGTGAGGTAAATAAGTATCAAAAGCAGGACCGGATCAGAACAGAAAACGGGATTTATGATTAAGATCGTAATCGGTTGATAAAGGATTCATTCTATTTTGTCCACACGGGCGGAGCCGCAGGCGAAAGCTAATTATGCACTAATATTCTTATCTATAAACAATTTTTATATTATTTCATATAATTTAATTATAAAAGTCAAATACTGTATTTCCTTCTCATACTTAAACGTCATATCGATAGAATCATCTATCACATTTGACAGCAAACGATGAAGGAATATTTGTTTTACCCATTTCTACAATGAACCGCGTTGCGGTGAACACCCCTAATTACGTTATTGGCGTAATATAAATACACCGTACACTACCGTAAAAGTGTAAAACGATAAAATTTCTTTCACACCACGTCCTTGGTTAAAATGGCGGTGACCATAGACGGTAGTGCTGTGATGTGATATAATCGGTGCGATACTGTTTTATCGATCGATATTGTTTTAAAATAAGTAAAAAGTTGTATTATAATAATTACAATATCATAATGCTACCGTCAAGGGATTTGATTAAAAATATCAATTTTAATTAAAAATTAATAAAAGCATACTTCAGTCGAATAAAGAGTTAGACACAGTAAGTGCAGGCACACGCAGAAGTATTTAAGATAGCGTCACATGGACAAGAGTATATAGAGCGGAAGCGGAGAGGGGCATGACGGCATAAGGGAATGTCATGCCGTTTTTTTGTCACGACACGGGTCGATACTACCCCCAAAATGCGCCAATAGATATTTCACATCAAAAAAAGTGTAAATAAATAACATCTAAGAAATAGACACTAGAGTTTAGAACGCCCTGTCCAATAGGAGGACCGAGGACAAGACAAGTATGGTGAACATCTAGAAAGGAAGTTGAGATACGAGCCAAAACTAGCTGAAATAAATAAACGATCAACTTATACTCCTTACCCTTATATTCTATTATCCTTGACTTGCTTCCTTTTTTCTTCTATGATATTTCTAAATCTATTTTTACATACAGTGAATTTCTAGCAAATGTCGCTATACGCATACTACACACATGCATATACACGTCCATGATGGTTCTCCGCTAAAGTAAATGATGACTTTTAAGTATGATTCGTTATAAAAGTAATTCACATATCGCTGTTATAAGCTTTAATCACATTTAAATTTTTATGTACTAAAAGTATTAATGTGTAATTTATTGATTAATTTTTAAAAGTAATATTCATTGACAAAACTTTTCAAATGGGAAAAAGATAAAATCGTTGATTTCTGTTGTTTGTAATCAAAAATATTTTATGAAAGCGATTGTGTAATATTACCTACTTTCGCAAGTTACACAAAATAATTCAGTTACCAATTTTACCGCACATTTATTAATCACTATTTAGATACGTTCCAATTATGTATTATATAATCATAAGAAAAGAGTTAGAATTATAAATTAAAGAGTAAGAAGAAAAAAAAACACGTGTGGCACTCGCGGACAGTCGCGGTAAAGCTATTGCATAGTATTTTTTATCAACTTATGCAATTATAATTATTTATTTATTTTATTTATGCAGTATTTTTTTGAGGAGGTGCCCTAACAAAACTCAGGCATGAGTCGCCAGATTGCGGGGTGAAGAGGGGGATTACGTATGCGCAGTACCGCCGATACAACCAATGCCACCTAGAGGCGAGTTGCTGAACTAAAGAGACAAGCATGATATTTCAAAAAAGTTATAAAAGTTCTGCTATTCATCGATAGATGGCAAAAATAAAAAGTATCACCGCTGTGCCGGTCGGAGTGGGGGGTGTTAGGTTATTTTCGTTACGGAATTTCTGGATTCGGTCTCCACGCTCAAGGCCCGCGATAGAACCTATGCAATAGCTTAAAAATTCCGTCTATCGACAATTGAAAACACTGAGCACAACACTAGCGAAAGCAAACCTGGACAGTTGAAAAAAAAAACAAAGCGTCCCGCACACAAACCGAGCTCGGACATTACCTATTCAGGGCCGATGTGTCGGCGGCTTTACGCTACCATATTCCGTCGCCGTGTCTAATTGCCTTCGAACTTCCTTGTTAGAGTTGTCAAACTTTATTTCTTCAGCGTCCGCCTTTTACGTGAATATTATTATTTTGGGGTACTTTTTTTTTACTTCTAAAAGGACCTCTAAACTCGAAAATTTAAAGAAATAGAAAAAAATATATAAATACCCTAAAATACTTCATAACAAAGTAAAAAATGAAAAATTAAAAAAAAAAACGGAAATTATGACGTTTATGAAAACGATGATGATGTTGGCCATGAATGTAGAGAAAAACGATAAATAATTAAATTAGACGTATTTATTATATGTTTATTATAATATATCTTATAGTTAATGAAAATCATTACCATGAATACATATAATTGATTTATTCAATAATCATAGAATAATACCTAGTTGTCGCGTCGCGTTGTGTGTAGCAACTATTGTCTAATGCTACAGTCGCCATTGCACAGAATATCCAAATAATATTAATGCAAGTATTAAATACAAGGGCTTTCTAGGCCTATTCGGGGATATCGATAGGCTGTGTAGAATATTAGTGGAAACAGAAACTGGCTAAGTGCGAGCGAGCTCGCGTGGAAAGGGTTTTGCATTATAAATCACCACGTTATTCCTCGGTGTAAGTAAACTCTTTCAAGGTTAAGATAAAGTTTTACTTTAAAGTGAAACTTTACCTTGGTAAAGAGTTTTTCTTTTAGGTTTTAGGCTTAGGTTTTGGAATACCATACACCCTTCACCACTTTATTTCATTTACTTCCATAACTCATAAAGATCAACAAAACGAAGCAGGTAGCGCGAGTGTAACATGAAATTAAATAAAAATAAAGTTCTTGTTAGACTGTCATAAACAAAACGAATTAGTCAACCGCTAGCTCTTTCCCGTGGCTTCGTCTGCGTTGACATAAAATTGATTATAATGATCCCGTCCTATCAATACAGGACTATCAATCTTGATGATGCTACTGACTTTAAGATACGTTATTGTCATTAATTACAAATATAACTTAAATGTAAAGGAAATAATTATATCACAATAAGTTACAATAGTTATTTGCCTTGTACAGAAAACCTAAAATGTTACTCCAAATACTTATATATTCCTTTAATTTTCAATTAAGCCTCTACGATATGCTTAGCTAATTTCTGTTTGAATGTGTTAAATTACACTGTTTTATTGTTGATAGTTGAAAGTTGTTTATTATGGAATTGTAAAACTCTTTTCTAAACTTTTTTTTGCCGAAATTGGTTCTCTGATCTCTGATAGAGCAAGGTAACTAGGTCTTCCTGTATTACATGTATTGTATGAACTAATAAGATAGATTTATAATTTTTTTTATATATTTTATGTACAAGTTTGATAAGAATATAGCTGATTTATACTCAATATACCTGATAATAGATCAGTTTCTTTGGATATTTTTGTAGTTAATTGCGTAAGAGTAATAAAATAGCATATTGATTAGTTCAAAAATGCACTAAATTAAAAAAATCCAAAAGAATTATCTGAAGTTTTGGTTTTTTATGCACTATCCCATATTTTGATTAAGCAGATACGTGATTTAACAAGAGAATTATTCCATTTGGCTTTAATACATTTTCTACTCTTAGTTCTGATTTCTAAAGTAAATTATGAGTTTCTCAATAATATAAATTAAATCAGTGCAAAATTTACAGTTTTATTATATATCTAAAGGTGTCGCACACATCGCTTGCTTATTCTCCAAAAGTGGCCGATACGATAAAGACAAAAATTATTTTTACTAACTTCTGTCGAATATTCAGACCTATGATAATAGATACACCATTTCAAAATTTATTACAGCGCTCATTAACTTTAAATACAGTCGGACGGGGTATTGCTAGGCAACAATTGACGCCCAAAATTAAGTTAGCTCGCTATAAACATACGAGCTATAAACAAGCGTTCGTTGCAAATACACGTTTATAACAAAGTTTACCGTCTTCGTCTATTACTTAGCAATATTTTGTCCCATCGTGTGTCTGTCTGTATATTTTTAAGTTTGTGATAGATGTACATATAAATAATACCTATTTACCTTTAAAATGCATATAAGACTATCGGAAAAAAGTCCAAGACAAATACTTTCAATTAGCGGGCGACATGAAATTTAGATTCGGGTGGCGTGTTCATTTTTATACATTAAAAAATGGTGCCTCTACAGGGGCGGTGAGTTCACTATTTTCGTCATCTGAAAACCATAGACTAATTGAGTTTTTATTGACGCGACCGACTTGAAAGTAAAGACGCGACGCACGATTCGACTCGTCTTTCAAGGTTCAAGAAAAATAGAATGGGGGAATTATTCGTCCATACTTGGTTTGTTTATGGTAGGTCTCATTATTTTCCATAATTATTTTATAAACTTTTTGTAACACATTCGAAGGGTAAACGAGCAAGCGAGCTGTCACAGAGCTAATGGACAATTGCAAGCCCTGAAGGGTCACCAATACGTCGTCAGCCTCTGGAAAGGAATAAGATAACAATGGAGAGCATCGAGCTGATGAACGGGGAAAGAGGGGGAAGTGCGCCACCGGAACTCTCGTTCGCTGGACGAAACGCCACTGCGGTAGCTGCTAATTCACGTCCGTATTCTATGATCCGGACGAGCGGACCCATCTTTGTACGTCTGCCAAGTACCCGCAGCATGGCTCTACCATTAACCTTTTTTTTTTTTATATATTCATGTCAATAAAATGTGACTCTTATGATGATTGTACCATTGACCGCGTCCTAGATCCCGGCATTTTGTTCTAAATATTCACATCTCCTACATCATCGGTTCGTGTCAACGTCAATTATACCATCATACTGCAAATGGATATATTTTAACACGACCTTCGCCCTGTTCTGTTTATTTAACTGGAAATCATCCATTGTTTCTTACAAGCCCTTCTTAGACCATCGGTTCGGTACGCGTAGGACTAGATCTTTCTAGACCTCCCCTTGTAATCGAACGAGTATTATCCCTTGATTACTGATCACTAAGTCTACTAATTTTAATTATAACAAAAAATAAAAATCAATTCGTATGTAAAATGTCATTTTTTATCGAATATTTTTTTTAGGTTTTAGCTTATATCAAAAATTACGGTATTTCTTCCAAAATTTCGATTTGATTTTAAACAGACCTATATGCCAACAGTTCTATAACGGATATAGTTTTATAAATTAATATTTAATCGATGTATTTTTTAGTACAATAAATAATAATTTTCTAAAAATAAATAATATTTGCTACACCTATTCTGAAATATATTCTTAAAATATATATTCTTTTTCTCTATAGAGAATAAATCTCGTCGCCTTGAAGATTGAATAGAACCTCTTTACTGATGGTCTATGGTGTCCGAAGGCGCAAGTGTTTATGGTTTTTAAGTGGTGCACTTTTAAGACGTGATGTCACATAATGCGGGGGCCGATTTTAAAACGGAAGAATGCTTAACGCTGATAAATTTGACTTTTGTGTTCGGATGTCGTTATATTTTTTTTTTCTTCGTCGCATCTCCAAATTCGGAAAGGGCTTTGATGTTAAAACGATCTGATATAAAATTAGACGATGTAGTCAGAACATAATATCTCTAATGGATGGAATTTGAGTACATTCTGTTATATTAAGCGAGAAATGTATACGAATTGCCCTTTTAATACACACATACTTACATATATGCATCGAAAAAGGCCCTTAACCTTTCGATGAAAAATTTTGTCTTAATAATAATTTGGTCTACAGGTATAGTGTATTTGTATAGTACATTCTGAAGACTTCTGGAATCATGGCATTAAAAAAAAAACCAAAAAGGATTTTTGATAACACAAATCATTGCGCGTGGCTTACGTTTTATTTTACGTGGTTTGTTATTTTTTTTTCAAAGACTGTGACTTTAACATCATTTGCAATGACATGATTTTTTTCCCCATTCAGCCGGGGGCTCGAGTCGAGAAGGGAGTCGCTAGAAACTTCCATCGGCATTTTGTGATGACACTCCATCTCGCAGGTCCTTGTGTTCCTGGTTGAGTGAAATCAGACGTGGGCTGATCAATTTGAGGACTCATGTGCAGTTCAGTCGGCTACCGGTTACCGAAACTGACAATAATAATGTACAACAACTAATTGCAACTGTTAAAAAAAAACTACTCTTTAGCAAATTCGCACCGTATTATATATTAGTATGAGCCAAGTGCAAAAGAATGCATATACGGCTGAAGGTTCTGCAGGGTGTATAGTGGCGATTTAACGACTGCGTGCGCAGTGTCGTGAAATGATAAAAAAAATGAGGGAACACTCATTTATTGGTTGTGTACGCTGTCGTGGTATACTTCGAATTACAATAAACATACCACAAAAATGTTGTATAGTCTTATTAATGAAAATTTAGATAAGTTCAGTATTGCTCAGGTACATAGATCCCCATTTTTTCCTGCTTTTAATTACAGCTCCGGCCCCCCTTTTGATTCAAATTCGAGTCTCGATCTAGATTTAGGTCCTGCTCAAAATATATATCATATTAAAAAAAAATAGCATCAAAACGGGATAAAAAATATTCCTACATGTCACTCCGAGATATGAGTCATTACCATACCAAAATTTAGTAAATTTCTCTCCAGCGGTCTTTGAGGAGTTCACGAACAAATTTAGAGATAGACCAAAATTTTAAATAGCATCGCAATGTATTCTCGCGACGTTCTCCTCAGAATAGTTCTTCTCGTATGTCTTTAATGTACAGACTTTTCTTGCTCTACTGTTTTATTATATATATTCAATACACACACAGTCCAACACATGCGCGCGCACGCACACACACAAACAAAGGCATTTTTCATAGTAGGAAGTTAGAAAATAGAATCATTAATAGTTTTATGAAATTATACACTTGTCCTTTTAAATTTAATTAGAAACTGTGACTGCGACGATCCCGAAAACGGTCCTAATATTTGATATAATTATTTTTTTTTAATGAACATTTGTTTTTCAATCTCATTTTCAGCCTTAGCTTTCGTTGGAAAAAAATATGATAAAACGATTTCAAAATTTGCGTATTTCGCGTCATTAATGCAATTTTGAGGTATTCGTCTATATAATTTGTCTATATATATATATATAAACAAATTTTAATTTCAGACGCTTCGCTTCCATCGTAACGGAAGAAAGACTGTATATTCAAAAGCGAATTTATTCAGAAAAAATGTAAACAGCGCGGGCCGGGGCGGGCGCAGGTGCCGGCGGGGCGCGCTCCTGCGCCGATTTGACAGATAATTAATCCGGTCTTAACCGGATTCAAACGGATTAGGGTGGCACGCGCCATTTTACTGTTCGCATGTTCATCGGTATTATTATAGAATAAACGCTGGGGTAAGATCTGTTTACGCGAATTTAATGCACTTTAGGTGACTTTAGTTTAGAAAATGACAATACCTTGTTATATCCCACAGTTAAAGTATGTTTGTTTGGTTGTTTATCGTTCAAATCGTAGACATATTAATGTAATGTGGAAGAGATATGATCGAATGTAAAAAGGTACTGTATGTCAATAGAAAGAGATTGAAAAAAAAATCAAGTGGCTGCTTCTTACTATTTAAAAGATTAGAAGATTGAACGTAAGACAGACGGACAGACAGACACTGGAGACTTAACGAATGGAGTTTTTGGTACGGAATTCTAATAAGATTTATGAATCCATATCGTTAATAAAAAGGAAAAAGTATTTACAATCTTTCTGTTTCGAAATCATTGCAAACATTCTATTTATGCAATCTTTCTGTTTGTTGTTATCGAAAGTATCACAAACGTTTGCTAATAAATTAAAATATTCCATAAAAGCATTCAAGAGGCGGGTTGATTTCAAATCATTAGCAATAACGTATCGGTAAGCGTAACTAGCGACATCTAGTGACCTCTTTGAAAACTACATTTTAAGTTCGTATTAATCTTCTCGACTCCGTTTTCGATGCTCCCAGCTGTTTCACCTTCTTGCAGCTGCATTTTTCATTTCTTCTACGTCTAATTTCACTTCCTCCATACCACACTCTGCTCGCATTTTCTTCTGTATACTTCTTATGTACATCCACCGTCCGTCTGTCGTCCCGGATATGCTACGAAGAGATGCAACTACTCATAAAAAATTCAAATCGTAAAACGTCACCTTTTAGGTAAGTACATACAAAGGCAATATTTACGACTGAGTTAAAAAAATGATAATCGATCTCTGAAGCGAATTACCTTCATCGTTATTAAATTTTTAAAAGAACATCCTTTTAAATAACACTTCGACGTCCGCTTTAGAAAAAAACTACTACTCGATTTCAATTTTAATTCATTGATCTCCATTACATAAAGCACTCGGCTATTCAAGTGTTAATTTAAATGTCTGCCCGTGTTTTTAAAGTATCTGCATTTTTTAAAGTCCACAATGTTATATACTATAATATCAAGAATCAGATATGTCGAGTATTCGTTAGAAGGCAGAGGAGCTTTTTGTGTTGCACGAAGGTTATAGGTACTTGTTATATCGGAAATAATTAGTTGATAATCTGATATGAATCGATTCAAAGGTAGTATTGGTATTAAGACCGAGGGCGGGATCGCGAATCGAGATCGTGGTGAATATGACGTCATCGGTCGATACAAAAAAATGTGGGAGTTCATTCTATGCCCACGCGGGCGGAGTCGCGAGCGAAAACTAGCATCTGTACGTAATTCATTCGTCTATATGATCAACAATTTATGTAACTACCTACTGTTTTATTTTTCACGGCTTCGCCCGCACGGACGTGGAATCGTAATTCTTCCTCTTCGACGCCGATCCTTTACGATGGTGTCGCTTGTAATCTCGTCCGCGATCCTGTTGCAGATCAGGTAAAAGGCGCACGGGCGGTCAGAGGGCGAAATCACAAAAGTTCCTTACTAAATCCCTTAGGATTTCATACACCCGTGGTGTCCTCGAAGCCTCGGCCCTCCGCTTGGGATTGACCGGGACTTGGCAGCCTGCAGAGAGTGGACAAAGAAAATCCAACTCTTTACACATACTCCGGAACTACACACTACACACACACACACACACATACACACACACATTCTGGAACATCTAGAATAGAATAATAGAGTTTTTAGTCGTTAAAATCTGTATTTACATCCGATGCCGTTTTGGCTACTTTTTAAGAAATATTTCGGCCGTGAGAATATATGAATTACATATAATATAAATATAATATAAACACATACCGTTTTTTGTGTGTACATAGATTATATTTCTTCATCTTTTCCCGGTCCCGGTCCTGACTCTCGACCCCGCTCCCTGTCTCACTTTCGATGTCGATATCATTACCGATCACAGGTCCGATTTGTTCGGAGCCGGGTCAAACGCTAGTATCAAAATAAAATATATTCCTTAGACTCCCGTACACCCGAAACGGTGTCCTTTTAGGGTCATTCTTGCCCGTTTCATCCGTCTGACTGTTAGTCTGCCGCAGTCGACTTTCTCCAAATCAACCCTGGGTTCTTGAAGAAAAAGTTCGAACGTGATGCAAAATTAGGATGCCCAATTGTATAACGTAAATGAATGAATTCTGATTGTGAGGATTAATTTAGGGAGAGGGGAACGCGCGCAAAATTAGAAAATTAAAAAAAAAGACATTAACCAAGAACGTTAAGTAATTTTGAATTTCACATTTTTAAAGACATTGAATATATGTAAATCGTTCTCGCTTATCTCCGAAAGTACTATAAGGCTATAAGGAGTGAGTGAGTCAGGCCCTATATTCCGTTAACTGAGGTTACACGAAAAGCAGTCGGCAAGAGAAGGCTTAAAATGTGTTACTTAAGTGCACGGAGGACCAATGCTATTATTACTTATAGTACGGGACCCTATCTACGCCGATCCGGTCTTACTCTTAGCTTTCACCAATTAAACAGCTTCGTCTCATCACCTTTCTCCGTGTCAGCGGATATCGCATGGATGCAAATCCAAAAAAAAATGAAATAAGCGAAACGCATCACGACAGAACTCGGGCAACGGAAGCTTGTATAATTCAACTCGTATCCCGGGGGAAATGTACGGCGGGCTGTGTAGCTGTGTTGAGTTACGTTTTAATGCAATATTTCGACGTGATCATGCGCCCTTTACGAGCCGTCAGCTTTGGAGGCACGGGACGTCGCCGCGTCGCGGGACACGTCCGAGGATATCGCAGCAGGTGTTGGGCTGAGCTGGACTTGCAATTTCGTTTAGGGTGAAGGGAGGAGTGGTTAAGAATTTATTTAGCAGTAGCTTCTTTTTTCCTAATTCATGACGGAATACAAAAATATGAGTATTTATGGGATGCGAGAATTGATTTAATCTTTAGTAGATTTACTGCTTTTAACAAAGTCCGATAAAATTTTGATTCTTGGGTTGCACGACACATTATTCCTGTTAGCCGGTTGGCCGTTATCGGATTGCCTCTACGAAAGAATTCAGTTGAGGACGAGACTAGATATAGACAAAATTTGATAATTTTCCTAGTCGGTTTTAGTTGCTACATAATCCTAAACAACAACTAGATACGTCCGAATGAGGCTTAAGTTAATTATAATGCATTAATAATGTCTCTTCTAGTTGATCTCTAATATAAAGGTAACAGAAATGTTAAGGGTGTACTAGGGACAATAAAATAACTTGAACTCATCGTTATATGTTAGATAATAACGATTTTTTTTTTGATACATTAATTGCGAAGATTGCGTTAAGAGCGAGCAGTGACAATATAAGGTGGTACATATTAATAATTCGAACATTACCTGTGCACTGCATGAAGCGATTGATGAATATCAGTCAACCAAGAGATGTGTGTGATACCGTAGGTACCATGTGAACATCTGTGGTTCCTACATACCCTTTTAGGAAATAGACGTGAACTTGTAAAACGAAACTTGAATTACAATTCCTATTAGGAGAGCTTACGACGATTTGAAAATTTTGAAATTGATCAAAATGCTCGAAGGACGCAATTGTACCCATTGCAATAATTGCTATTCCCCCCAGCCCTGTACTCGCGTCTTGAAACGCCCAGTATTTAATGAACTCATCTGCGACGTATTCGCACCTGCAAATCATCGCAATCAAGCGTTCCTCTGATACGTAGACTGATATATCACTCGTATCACTGTTATCATTACAATATATAACTGATATATCGTTTTAAAGGTGAAGCATCAGATCGCTATCGGACTTTCATATCGGAAAAGGTTCACTAGAATATATTTGACGCTTCTGCGTACGAGCACCCCATTTTACCTTGGGCGTAATACTCCAAACTTCAGGGGTACTAAATTAATTTATGTACCTAATTCATGTCCCTAGATTTATTAGGTGATTCATTTACCTAGAATTGACCGTCCACGGGCCCCCTATACCGAGAGGCCTAGCGGTTGACCATTTTGTCCTTCACACATTCTTTTCGCTCGCGCGCGCATAAACATGACATGAACAGAATTTACCTTTATTTCTTTCGTGAAGGTCCTTCAAATGACTGACACGTTTAGGATGTGCCCCTCTTTCCCCGGTCTCGTCGCACTCCCCCGCACCTTTGCTTCGCTGACAATCGCCTGTTTTAGTGCACTATCTTCTTTACGCTTACTCCACAAACGCGCTTGTTGACGGTTGATAGTTCATGGCGTTATGGTGATTGATATTGTTTGAACGCCCCACTACTATGGCTAACCCCCTTTCATTCTTCTTATTTCAAATTGAAGACCATAACCCCTCCACTATTAGACGACTGATGTTATTTAACGACGGGGGTTATACCGATGCGTGATAACACCCACGGGCAAACGGCTTAACGTGGTCTCAGAGGCGCCGAGCTAATGGTTTACCTTTGCTTAAGTTCAAGTGGCAAAGTTAAAAATAGCAAACTTTGGATGCCTCCCTGTACTCATAATGATAAATGTAAAATACCCCCTTCGATATCTTCAAACGTGTCCCGGATCGAGAGCACCGCTGTACAAATAAAATCTAGTCTCGGCTAAAGCTAAAATTAAATTAAGCGAAAACTCGGGATAGCCGTAACCGTGCACGCTGCCGGCAACAGCTTCACTTTTAGGAGCACTTCGTAAGAGAAAATTAAAAAAAAAAAAATAACATTGTTTTTTTTTATGACTGTGTACAACTCGATACGTAACGTATATTTTGTGATAAACACAGCGATTCCGTTAATGGCAAATTAAGAAAAACAATCAACTAACCATAAACACTAGTACAGCCACATGTTTTCTAAAGCATTTAATTGCTTAAATGTTTGATGTTCAAATGTTAATATTTTAATTTTTCATAAACACTGTCTTCAACTTAAGCTGTGTTTTAATACATTTTTCATTGATTATTATTTCTTTTTACAAAATGCAGTCGCACAATACTGAAGCATTTTTTTCAAATGTATGTTCAATTTACACAAATCCTTAAAATCGAAGACGAAGCGGGAAACGTTCCCTATACCATATAGATTTTAAAGCACTAATTCCGGTTCCATAAGTTATTGGAAGGGCTGTACGCTGCCGCTGCGTGATATTCAATTATTAAACAATAATCCGCGTTCGGGCTCCTCCGCGCAGCGCCATCTAGCGGCGGCGGCGCGTCTCGCAGCTTATTATGGAGCGTTCAAATCTGCTGCGTTCCGGTTTATATTGTAAAATACACAAACCCGACATAAAGTGTATTAAGTATCCATGAATAGAATATATATTTTTTTTATTCACCATACAAGTAACACTACAGAGACGAGAATGTCATTATCTACGGTCTACAATTCTATGGATGTAAAAATTAGGCATGGATGTAGTGGAATGTTACTAAACAATGGCCGAAGAAACTAATGGCGGCGAGCTGCTTATTTATTAAAATCATGTAAAACCTGAAACAGATTTGCATTGTAAAATATTTGACAAAATGTCAACACCGTCAATCCGGCGAAACCGAAGACGCAATTACATTCCACAGACTTACTAATGTAAGTCTGTGGAATGTATATACACACATTCACGCCTAATGGCGTGAATGTGTGTATATGACTGGTAGAAATACAGCGAGTTGGCTTACTTTGGAGACGAGAATCGGGGCCCTTGGACGCGCAATGCTTTCGTCTTTGGATACACAGATATAAAGAGTTTGAGACCGTTTTAATGACAGATACTACGCGAATTAAAATAGGATGCGATTTTACGTGCAAGTTAAATGATGAGAAAATATAACGGCATTTCGGCCCCAACGGACCGAGGGCCAGAGCTCTGTGTACTTACATTTAACTTTGTAAGTTAGTAACAGTACCTACCTCACGGTTACTTACGATTTTGCTTATTAAGTTTTCGCCAGAATGCAGTTCTTCTTTTACCGATACTAAATAATTTAAGCGATATAATCTTTAAGACGACACTTTTCCTGTCCGTTATTTGACAAAAAAATCAAACAATTAGTAGTTAGCACTCGTAATTAATTCAATTTAAAATGTATTTTAATTTTAAATTGGACAACATACGCAGTACCTGTCTATTTCTCGATGTCGTACGATATTTTAACAACATGACTTATTATTTTTTCAACTGATTTGTGTCAAATCTGTTAGTGGTGTGTTTGCATTATTTATGCGATAATGCAAACATTAATGTTGATGAGTAACTATTTTAATAAAAAAATTCATAGGTACGGACGTGATTTTTAACATAATTCTGTTGTCGGCAACAAAGGTACAATTCCGATTTTGTTTACTTAGTTATAAACTAAGTAAAATGTACTGTAATTTAAATTCAAAAGCTTCATTCCATAGATCATTCAACAACATTTGAAATAGATAAATAACTATATTTCTCAAATTTACAATTTACAGCTCGTTCAAAAAGTAGTTTTCCGTCAAGAACAAGCGACAAATTTAAGAGTAGATTTTTTTCAAATTAAATCTTATACGCAATTACCATCAAAAACCAAAGTATTACACAAAATAAATGACCAATAATTAATCGATCTGGTTACGTACGTGGACATTGTGTTTTCTAAATTATAGAATATCGTTTTTTATCATATGATTTTTTATTAATGATATTTTGTCTATTTAAAGGTAAGTTTTGTAAGCACTTACCTTATTGAACGGCTGAAATGCAACGTGAGTTTATATCCTATTAGTTTAGATCATTATTGAAATTTATATAATTTATTTTAAGTACTTGGCGACGCTAGAAAAAATGAAAAATATATGTCATTGTTTTTATATACATCAATAAGTTATAAAGTATATATATCATGAAACAATTGTCGATATATATAATGAAACAATTGTCGATTTCCGAACAGTGGCGGCGCTAGGCTTCGGCGACGTCGGCGACCGCCGACGGCCTCGCGCCTGAAGGGGCCTCGTTAACAAAAAAGTTTTGCCTACGAGTTATTAAAAAGAGGCCTCGCAAAAAGTTTTGCCTACAAGTTATTAAAAAGAGGCCTCGCAAACCTGATGTCGCCGACGTCCACGAGTGGTGTAGCGCCGCCACTGTTTCCGAATGTAAGTCGAGTATGTCTTGAAAGAACTCAATCTGATAATGGTTTAATGACTTTGCGAAATGTTACACATTAGTACCACTTGGTTCGAGTCCCGGAGCGGCAATCGAGGACTAAACTAATCTAAAAGTAGCTTATTGATAACAAGTACCTTTAATATAAAATACGATATAAATATGTCGCATTTTACGGAGTCAACAGAGTGTGACGTCGTGTGACAAGGGACGTAGGCTTCCTAATGTCACAATGTTTAAATTCAAAATACAAAATGTCTAAGATTCGAATTAAACGAAAAAAATTTACAAATTTCGTTTATTGTTAATTTTTTGTTTAAAAAAAAATAGAAATATATAAATAATATTTGGAGTGCTATTTTAATTTTATAATTTCTATATTTAAAATTGTTTTTATAACTCAATTATGACATATGCTCCAAATGTGACGATCTGTGAGGACTCCAAAAATCATGAAATTCATGTGACGTACATCATAGATGGCGCCTGTGGACCATTCACTTATATTTGTATCGTCATACGTACTTTGAGCGCCGGCGGCTCAGAGGTTAAGACCGGATCACTTGGATTCTGAATATGGTCGAATTAAGTTTAAATAAAACCGGGCCACGCCCTGCGTGTGACGAACAGCACGCCAAACACTCGATCGTGGCTTCTGTCACCAGATTGGTGACGACGGTTTCCTTAATTTGAAATGAAAATATTGTGAGAAATGTTAGTGCTTCTCGGCAGCGGACCGATTGAAGTCCCTAACAAACAAACATATTACATATATATTAACTTCATCAAAGTGTAACACCATTTGTAGGTGAAAACACTTGCGGTTATAATATGTGATTTAATAAAATTATAATTTTAAAATAAATTACGACAGTATATCTACAAATCGAATCTTTTTGTCTATTTAGTTTAGTATTACGTAAATTGGAACAAGTCGCGTCATCTCTTACTGGAAAATTTTACTAATTACTTCTTTAAATAAACTTATTTAAGACAACTGACATCTATTGTTGAATAGAGTAAATAGTTGTAAAGTATTTTTTTTAGAATTACCGTTGTCGTTCAGAGATGGCAGTAAATAAAAATATAAACTATAATTTGAAGAAAATACTTATTTGAAATAATATCCTTAAAATGATTTCATACAATATTTGAAAATCACCAATTAGTATTTTAAACAAATTATGCCCTTTCCTGCATATCTATCCAGTTTAAAATTATCCTTATATGAGACAATTTGTCATATATATAAAACGGAAAAACAAGGTTGTGATTTCATTGTCTCTCTGATCTTCGACATGTAAAGTACAACACAAAAATTAATAGATCGGTCTCCATTTATTTTTTATACCTAATATTTCTACTCATCGCTTGAATAACTGACATATTCATACTTCAAATTTCTTATATGATAAAAAAATTCAATAAGTATAGATTTAATAAAAACCAAAAATGGATATAAACTCGACCCTAAACGCCCCCGCCGCTCTACGTTCCTCGAATTCCAGCAACTCCAGCTCTCATCTGCAGGCCAATTTCGAGATAGATCTTGAAGACACGAACTGGATTCTCACGTCCTCGTTCATCATATTTACAATGCAAACCGGTGAGTTTATATTTCATATACCAAAAAACTCCAATCTATATTTTATAAACCGAACACCCTTCAGATTGTCTTTTAAAAATGAAATATATGTACGTACATATATTATAAGCAAGATATTCATCAGTAGGTGCCACATTTTATAAATGAACTACAATAAACCAAATACCATCAGTCTGTGTCTATTATATAAACCAAACGCCTAACATTCTTCTCCTGATAAACCAAACATTCATCAGTCTATATTTTGTAAACCAAATACCATCAGTCTGTGTCTATTATATAAACCAAACGCCTAACATTCTTCTCCTGATAAACCAAACATTCATCAGTCTATATTTTGTAAACCAAATACCATCAGTCTGTGTCTATTATATAAACCAAACGCCTAACATTCTTCTCTGATAAACCAAACGTTCATCAGTCTAATTTTGTAAACCAAATACCATCAGTCTGTGTCTATTATATAAACCAAACGCCTAACATTCTTCTCTGATAAACCAAACATTCATCAGTCTATATTTTGTAAACCAAATACCATCAGTCTGTGTCTATTATATAAACCAAACGCCTAACATTCTTCATCTGATAAACCAAACGTTCATCAGTCTAATTTTGTAAACCAAATACCATCAGTCTGTGTCTATTATATAAACCAAACGCCTAACATTCTTCTCCTGATAAACCAAACATTCATCAGTCTATATTTTGTAAACCAAATACCATCAGTCTGTGTCTATTATATAAACCAAACGCCTAACATTCTTCATCTGATAAACCAAACGTTCATCAGTCTAATTTTGTAAACCAAATACCATCAGTCTGTGTCTATTATATAAACCAAACGCCTAACATTCTTCTCCTGATAAACCAAACATTCATCAGTCTATATTTTGTAAACCAAATACCATCAGTCTGTGTCTATTATATAAACCAAACGCCTAACATTCTTCATCTGATAAACCAAACGTTCATCAGTCTAATTTTGTAAACCAAATACCATCAGTCTGTGTCTATTATATAAACCAAACGCCTAACATTCTTCATCTAATAAACCAATCATTCATCAGTCTAATTTTGTACATCAAATACCATCAGTATATGCTTTATAAACAACTGATAAATCGTAATATTCATAATGTCAGATTACGTTTTATTTAAAATAATATCAAAAGTAACTCTATGCATACACTTTTAATTCAATTTAAACTTCATTTTATTTTAATTTTTTAGAATAAATTTGATGAGATGGCGCCATTTTTCGATTTTAAATATCATTACGAGGACGTTTATATAATTCAAAATCAACACATTTTTTTTAAGCTAATTTAGTAACATAGAATCAAATAATAACTAATTCAAAATATCTATTAAAGCGTGACACATGAAAATGCACTATTTTTGTGTTTTATAAATATTTAAATGATAATAACACTGCCAAAAGCTTGTAACTAAATTATCATTAAAAAAAAACTAGAACAGGATTGTCGACGGTTCTTTACCGTCTAGTATTTTTGAACCCGTAGTGAAAACGAAATTATGTCTTTCAATAAATCAATCAATATCAAAAAAATATGTCTCGTCATCGATCGCGCGCCAGAGGGACCCGCATTTTAACACCGGAAACAGCACATAGCGCCGGAAATACGTTCGCTATGAAACGCGCTCTTGACCCCGCTCCCGGTCGCGCTCGCGAATTCAACACCGAACCGATGTCGAACTTGTGTCCCTATTGGGCACTGTTGTTGCCGATAGCAAATCAGTATAAGTAAAGAATATTCGTTCTGCGATCAAGCGAGCAGAGCTGCCAGCACAAGTCAGTATCTTTATAATTTACTAGCTGTCCCGCCCGCTTCGCTGGGTAATTTTTATTATAAATAAAATGGCGAAGGATTTACGGAATTCTAAAAATGAGTAGCCTAGAACCATCTACAAATCATTCCGCATCGAATGGTCCCAGTCCCATGTCTATACGTTTAGTAGTTTTTACGTGATTGGCGAACAAAGACAACCTATTTTCATTATATATATATATAGCTTATATTTTACTATGATATATAAACTATATTATTGTGCAGTGTCAGATAATTTTGTTCAGCCGCTAAAGCGTGATTGAATAACAAACATACAAACCATCACAATTATAATATTAATATGATGTAAGCGTAAAGGAGAAACACATACGAATGCAATGATGGCACGTGAAAGCCGTGCAATGATTTATATCATTAAGAAAAGAACTCAAATTTCATTGATTTTAAATGAAGTAAAAGAAAATTTTTGTATTTATAAACACATAAGAATATAAGTATGTATTATCTTCTTTTATAACTAAGGACCGTTTCATCGATTGTGATGAAAATTGGTGTTCAATTAGAATATATTATTACACATATAGGCTATAATAGGCTTCTGTCTGTCTGTCTGTCTATATGTATGTATGTTCTTTTATAACTTACGAACGGTTTCAGCGACCTTAATCAAAACTGGCGCACAATTAGTACCTGTAATTGTAATAACGATAGCCTCTAATTTATTTCCATACGCCGTATGATAAAAAATCAATAAATATTATTTTTCTTCTTTATGATCCTTGTATATTTGTTTTTATGTAGTTGTGTGTGCGTGTGCGTGCGTAGTTTGATTTTTATCGGAATTTGGGGTTGAATTTTGTATGAAACTTTTTATGAAGCAAATTACGACTTTGAAAAGTGGTGAGATGAGTCTTTCACGATTAGGTTGAGAGAGCGTAGTTATGTAATGTATAAAAATGAGTGTGTATCTTGTTGTTGTTTTTTTTTTCTTTGCGTGCTTAAACTAATCACACAATTACTTTGAAACTGACGAAGATTTCTAAAACAGGAAACTAGCATTCGTATCTGACGTTGTCTGCTTACTTATGCTATTGAACCGAACCGATAAACCGATTCTAAGAATTACTTCATTAACAAGAAACTCCTTGCAAACGGGGGCGAGGAACAGAATCAAAATCGAAGACCGGAAAGGTTTGAAATCGTGAACGGGACCAAGATCATAATCGACCGCGGAGCCTAAACTAGAATCAAGGTAGTGGTCGGAATAGAAATACGAAGGCATCGAAATTGGAACCTATTCAAATCAGAACTAGGTTCAGAATCGAGAATTTTACAAATCGGCATCGAGAACGGGACAGCGATCATAAAGCACGATTAGTTATATTATCGCAATCGCTCGATATAAATGATAAAATAATGCATTCCGTCTACGCGGACGGAACCACGGGCGGAAGCTAGTATAACACAAGATACGAAATGTCACGGCGAGAATTGAACTCCACTGGTTTACGTCAAAATGTAGGCGTAATCCCGTAGCATCTTATACGGATTTCGATTGGCCATGTCGTATAGAAAATTTCTGTAATTCGCAACTAAAGGGCCATCCATAAGGTTTTTTACACAGGTGTGTAAAATCGTGTGACAAGGTCGAGGGGTGGGTAGGTACCCCCCCTCGATCTTGTCACAGGCGGTTAAACGTAAATGAAAACAGCAGTTTTTACGATTTTTTTAACTTCCCGCTAAGAAAATTGAAAATTTTCAAAAATTTTTGGGAAGTTATTGGTTTCACCGTATTTTGCAAAAACGAGTTCTCATCAGATCTCGACGTTCTGAAGATCTAGGAAGCTTCCCTGATCATCCCTGAGATGATGTCCGTATGCCTGTGTGGATGCGTGTGTGTGTGTGTGTGTGTGGATGTATATAAACCTCTTATAACTTTTAAACAGCTTGACCGAATCGAGGCCACTAAACGGCGTTCTAAAGAGTTTCACCAAACTTAGATTTCCTGAAAGTTTGGGTCGATTTGGTCCGGTAGACTGAGAAATTTTCAAAAAAAGAAAAAAAAAATTTAAAAAAATAGCTTGACCGATCAACTTAAAAATCTAATCAGCTCTTAACCTATTAAAAACACGTCGATTGCCGCAAACCGGGTCAAAATCGGTTGATTCGTTTGCGAGAATTCGTTGTCGAAAGAAATCGAAACAAACTGTTTTTTTGAAATAACTACGAAGCGGATAAAATTCGCGGGAAGTTGCAGAGTTGTCCTTTAGGGTCAACTATTTTCCACATTTTTTTTTCTGTTCAATACACTTTAAATATTGTACAAAACAAAAGACATAAACCTATTTTCGTTTTCGTATTTCGGATTTGACGTCACAAAGCTTTTGACCTGCTCCTTGTCCCATTTAGTTGACCTCCGAACGTGTGACGAAGCGAAGCGATGCGAATGAACAAATGCTGTTAAGCAGAAATTGTCGTAGTGGTTGGTGCAGTATATTGTAGTGCATAGAAATAAATGGGTTGTGGGAGGGTGTGCCTCGGCTATGGAGTGATTGGAACCTGACAGGACAACTTCCCCTCAGGATTTGGGATGCTGGAGTCGGGCTGCGTGTCCGTCAAGAACGAGGCCAACATCATGATGAAGAATCTGGCGGACATTTCTCTGGGAGGTGAGACTTTTACAAGTTTTCCCGGGTATTCTTTTGACGAAGGTCGGAGTTCGGCGTGTGTACGTCTTCTTCCAGGTCTCTTTCCGGATCTGGATTGCGTTAGTTTTCTTTTTTAACAATCTATCCCTTCCTAAATGATCGATCTACTCTCAAATAATACCCTATTTACTAACTAGAACGCCCCCTATGATTACATTGCCGAGAGGTCTTTCGAGAAGAAAAACCAAAAAAAGACCACAAATACGGTTTCCAACAACGCATGTCCTGAAAGATAATGGCAATCTTCGGCGTGCAGATTTCGTGGTAATTATTATTATATCTGATTAATAATTATTCAAAATGCGCACGAGTTGCAAGAACTCTGCGCAATCCAGGCCGTCAGGAGCCGAAGTCGCGTCGTGTGTCGCACACGTAATACTTTATATAAAAATATTAAAATTTATGGCATATATATATATACACCAAAAATATTTTTGTATGATTTTAATTGCGTACGTTCTGTTCTCTCGATCAACTTTCAATATATGTAAAAAGAACTTGATTTTTATACACTGCATGCATTCATAACAGTTAATTATATTTTTTAATAAACATGTCGCTTTTTGTTTATCGGCGTAATCATTTTGCTTTTACTTATCTATAAAAAAATATTCCAATCTCGTGCTCTTTTGTAATTGAAAATGATTCCAATAAAAGTAATTACACTTCGGTTTCTTCATTTCGAATGACTTTTAATTCTTTGCCTGTTCAGGGCTGACGTACTGGATTTTCGGCTACGGCATGTCCTTCGGCCAGGGGCCCTACACCAACCCTTTCGTGGGCCTCGGCGACTTCCTCGTGGACCCGCCGGTCGGCGACGAGCTGATGGGGCCGGTCCTGGCGTCGTTCCTGTTCCAGCTGTCGTTCGCCACCACCGCCACCACCATCGTCAGCGGGGCGATGGCCGAGAGGTGAGTTCAAAAAACAAAATTTGAGTGTGGTAAGCATTTTGTTTTGAGCTCAGCGGAAATGGCTGGTTTTATTTTAGAGAATTGATATTTTAAAAAATCTAATGATTATTAAGAACAACGATTTTTTAGAAAAAATTTCATTCACTGAAATTTCTCGGCAAAGAAACAAACTGTTCAGGAATGTGAAATTCGAAATATTTTAAAATTTCATTTTGTGACTTCTCCAATCGATCCGTTCGTCTAAAAGCGATCAAAATCTGCATACAAACACACACACACACACACACATCAACACACACGCATCCGTATGAAAACGGCCAGATAAACCTTCCAAGGCCTCAAAACAACGATTGGGGATGAAATCTCTAATTTTAAAAATAGCGGCTAAGACTACCTAATTTCACCAAAATCATTATTAGAAATAAAACTAAAAATTAAATTAAATTAAAAATTTAAAAAAAATAAAATATTTTTTCAAAAACTCCATCGTTTTAAACGTCACGTCGACTTTGCGAGTATCGCCATTAAGCGAGTGAACAAATCAGCTTTCTTTACATACTACTCTATGCTTTCTCTCTATTTCTCTATGACTGGTATTTCACCAGTTCAACGAGTTGTACCTACCCACGCCGGCTTCGATATATCTATTTCGCAACAAACAGAATTCAATGCCACACGCTAATATATATTAACAATTAGGTATACTAGTGAAACGTTCAGAGACGCTTCGTTAACCAACAGGTGCAATTTCAAAGCGTACTGCTTGTTCTCGTCGCTGAACACGGTGGTGTACTGCGTGCCGGCTGGCTGGGTGTGGGGCGGCCACGGCTTCCTCGGCAGGCTGGGCGCCGTGGACATCGCCGGCTCGGGACCGGTGCATCTTATAGGTGAATTAGGACATCGACCAGTATATTGTCTATGCCATAACAATTGATTGTTATCGCATGGATTCGGTTAGATCAATTCGGATATTTACCGATCTATTATCTATGCATTAACGATTGATTGAGAAAATTATTTACTTTTGTGTTAACATTATATACATTTGAAATCTTTGTTTGAGCAGTAATTCTACCACTTATCACTGCTTTTTTTTCTATCACATTTTCGAGAGGCAAACGACAGTAGGTGGTCAATGCGGCCATCATTTGTTGTTGCATCGGATTCTATTCACATCCTCTCCACTCGCACAGGAGTTTGGACTTTAAGCCGTCCACTCTGGCCCGGCGAGGATCGGGGGGTTGCTGACGACCGTCGTCACTCTTAAGCGCTGAGCCAACACCGTTATTAATTAACGGTTGTTTAATTTTGCCCTAACCTTTGGTTCTGGCTCACTCATGAGGAAATCCCGTTTTGAAAGCCGATTCTTATTCCACCCTCATTTCGATGCTTTCGGAAACTTCCGAGGGAATATTCCATGAGCACCTTTTGATCTGCCTATCATCCAAAATTTCACCATAACCTCCAACTGGTGTGATGTCGCGCGTTACCACAATACGTGCTGATTCTTAGGAATATTTCGGGGTAAGCGTGTAGATACGAAATGTGGAATCAAAACGAATTTCCATTCCCATCCCTGATTCTAGATTCCGATATCGACCTTCGGCCCTTATCACTTTAAGCACCATACGTCTTGCATTATAACTAAATAATAATTTTCTCCCTGAGTTAGTTAATTACCTACTTCTTCATATCAAAGTAATTAATTCGGACAATCTGCCACTGACTCCTTCTCTTTATTTGGTGAAAACCTATATTAATATTTTTTCTTAGCGTCAAACATTTGTAACCATTAATTAGCAATCTTATTTCATATTGAGGAGCCACTTGGACTGTCCTATCAGACAACGTCCTTGGCTTAGGGGTTACTTGTTCTTCGGGTTATGAACCAAGTTGTTTAATTTGTATACGCTCATCGGCCAAATCAGATGTGTTCAGTGCCGGTATCGAACCCGTTAACCTTGTAACTTCAAAACGGCAGCCTGGCATATTCTGTTTCTCGTATTTTTACCCTTATTTTTTCCTAATACCATAAATAATAATTATTAATGTAAATCTCGAACGAAGATTACATAATAAAAATTAGTATAAATATTTTTAGGGCGTATACGTAAATTTCAACGTTACTTTTTATCCTGGAGTTGATTACAGAAATATGATCCATAATAAGTATATATATATATATATATATATATATATATTTCTTGAATATTTTATTTTCTCATATCAGGCAACGGTGTCGAGAATACGAAATGTGGCTCCTGAAATTGATTCGTATGATGTTGTTGACGAACTATCATATGACAGTGTCATACTTATGTATTTATACCAGTTACGGAACCGTTTGTGCACGGTATCGATTCGCGCTTGCCCATCTTTCTTTTCAGGCGGCGCAAGCGCACTGGCATCGGCCTTAATGCTGGGACCTCGACTCGGCCGGTACGCGCGGGGCTCGAAGCCGCTACCCCTTGGCAATCCGGTCAACGCCGTCATGGGCACCTTCGTGCTGTGGTGGGGCTGGCTGGCCTTCAACTCTGGCAGCACTTATGGGGTAGGCGTCGAAATCAAAAAAACACTTATTATCGTGCGTAGGACCATAAACATATATGTTAATACTGATTCAACTAGCGCACTTGACTTATAAAAAAATGTTCATTATATACTTAAATACATAAACACATTATAGTAATTTCATTGTATTGTCATTTCATTCAAATCATATTAAATCAAATGAAAAAGGGCTTTATTTCCTAGGTATTACAATTATACTTGTATACTTTTCGAAATTAATAGTATGACCCGTTCCAAATATTGATTCACCTTAAGAAGAATGGCCAAGAAAGTCAAGGATCGCTCTTTTTCTTTGCTCAACAATACAAAGTATAGAGTAATTAGTAATTTAGTACGACACTTAGAAATAACGTGAAGCAATCCGATATACAGTCATTATCTAGTATGCGTTGTAAAATTTCTTATATGTTTTTCCCCGTACAGCATCAAATTGATTATTTCATTTTTCTAAATATTCGAGGGAATATAATAACGATAAAATGCAGCAACATTAGACAACGCCCCTGTGCAATGATAAAAAAATATCGAATTACTTAAATTATAAATAATTTTAATTATAAATGACTATTCCAATTGTAAAATCAGGTACAGTTCGTAATTGAATCTATGTAATTGATTGACTGGTATGCGTCATTGACTTTTTTTTTTTTTTGTTTATTACTGGTTCAAAGGAAGACGTTTTTTAGATATATCTTCCGTTTTTATGGTTCCATGTCTCAATAGTATAAAGGGAACCCTTATAAGATCACTTCGTTGTCCGTCTATCTGTTAAGAGCCCTTTACTCGGGCACGCTTGCAGTATCAAGTTGAAATGAATACCAAATACTTTTAACTTTGGGATCCCTTGAAGTTGTAAAAAAAATCAAACTTGAAGCACGGCCAAAATGTGGTCATTAATACTTTATATTTTGAAACTGGCAAGCACATCAAAACCTGTGGGTTATTTATTTCCTGCTGAGCTAGAATCTTGAAATTTGGCAATAAGAAAGGTCTCATAGCACAAGAGAAAAATTTAAAAATCAATAATTTGTAGTTATATCATATTAAAAAATATATTATTACAAATTTAGCCTTGCGATTGGAATATGGACGGTGATGTAGACCAATATACGGGAGAACACTTTTAAATTCGCCTTATTAGTACTTGAAATTTTCAAAAAATTTGAAAACTTTTATGAAAATTCGTTTTTAAAAAAAAGGCGGAAATTTCATCTTGGGGCCAATATCTCTCTATAAATCTGTATGGAAAACAAGCGATAATCCTCGAGACTATTAATGGATGAAATATCTACATGCAGAATTTATGTACGTGACCCTCAACGTGCAAAGCCTATTCGCACTTATATAAATATATTGCTTCATATAAATATTTTGCAGATTATTACCAAGGAAAATATAGAAAAAGATATGGAGAAATTAATTTTAGTTCTATTAAGTCACGAATATAAGATTTTGTTTTCTATGAAACTAAAAAATATTAATAAATATCTTTCTTTAATTACAATCAATAACATTGCGCAAATCGCTGCTTCTAGAATAAAACGCTAAACTCCAAGTTAAAATCTTTCACAAAAAAAGTGCAGACAAGGCACACAGAAAACAACAGGAAACTTCTAAGCGGAAGCGGCCTCCATTTCACGAGTCTGTAGTCGGTTGGCAGACTCCGTAAATGCAGGATAGCGTTCAAAGCGATTAGCTTATGTATATACAAGCCATTCGTTTTAAGGCCATACGTCCTTGAAGGCCGTACGCATTTGAAAGCCTTACGCGTTCGAAATTCGCAAACGCTTGAAAATCATTGCGTGCTTTGTTCGGTAAAGATAGAATAGTAGTTATCTTTAAAATATATCTGTAACATTTTTTTATGATTACCATTCCTTACTACCCAATCGTAGTATTTCTTGAGTACATTATGATAAATTGAGGGCCTGAAGTTCTAGGCCCTCAGTCTAAAGTAAAAAGGTTGTGAGTGGGTGTACCTCAGCAGTGACACGATTGAAAGTCGACATAGGAACAATAAACCTCAAAAAAATCATGAATTTTCATAATCAACGTTACCGAGTCGGATATTATTTGACGCTACTGTCGAGATATAATTTTCTGGGACCGTATTTCATATTGAAGGGCTTCAAGAAGGCTTTATATTCAAGAAGTTTAACCTTCTACGGCGGCTCAACGCGAGTTGAGATCTAGTAACGAATATTATCATCGCTACAGTAATCGATCAATAAGCAATAGATTTCCAAGTCGATGATGTTTTTTTTTTGATTTCAAATTGAAAACCGATTGTTCAATCCGTCCGTCTTCAGGACTTGAACACGATACTTTTCGTTTCGAAGTATGGAGCGTACGTCGATTAATCAAAGATTTAATATTTTATTGAATTACAGTTGAACCTCGATAAGTTAAAGTCCAAGGGAAACACAAAAATATTTTAAGTTATAGAGGTTTTAAGTTATCAAGGGTCTATGTTAGGGATAGGTTAATATAGAGGTAGGTATGTACATATGAATATATGTACCCTTGTTCCTGCTTATCAGCGTATGTGAGTATTGTTAGTTTTCTTTTTGAACTCATTTTAAGCCAGTTTTATCACACAGTAAGTAAAGTGATGTTTCCAGGACAATGATCAAAAACTTATGATCCAAGGCTTATGTCTTAAGGCTAACCGCCGCAAAGCTTTAAAGAATTTCGAAGAAGCAAACAATAGGTGACATATGTATTGTTTACGTTAACAATTTAACTAGTGAACACGTGCAAGCAATAAATACCGAAACCTTTTGTTTTGCACACTCTTTCAAAATGACTCCTTGACAAACAATTTTATGTTATAGAGGTTGTGGAAACATTTCTTTAAGTTACTGAGGGCCAATACAGGGATTACTTATTTAAGTTATAGAGGTTGCGTATTTTAAGTTATAGAGGTTTTGGGCTCTGATGGGAAGGGAACATATTATTTTTTGAAGTTATAGAGGTTTTTAAATTACCGAGGTTTGAGTTATCGAGGTTCTACTGTATTTCAATAAACAACTGGACATTTGTATAAAGGCAATGCACACGCGTCGCGTGTCCGTCCAACAAACAGCTCCTCAATTAGTACGAATTGCGATTACCTCGAACGCGGCAATTTGCGACGGACCGATTTACCTCGAGGGCCGCTGAACAAATGAACGAAACCACCGCAATTACTTTGATTGTCGCGATCGGCCAGCAGATGGCGTCCTAATAGGATATGCAACGGATTGTGCATCATTTAATATACTACTAATTTTCAATTCATCGTATTTGTGTTATAGAGTATTAATATATCTCTTCAATGCACTTTCGAATGATACGAAGTATGATTAATAAATAAGCCGTGTTCCCAATATCACAAATCGTAATTTTATTTTGATATTGTTTCAAAGTCTGAACGCTTGTCAAAATATAAACAAACCTATTTGTATAGTTTGTTCTTACTGCCTATGCGGTGTAATCATTTTTTTTATTATTCAACAATAACTAGCAATACTTACTTTCAATATTGTCATCGTAAAACAATAATAATAGTGATTAAAATTATGTAATAAAAGGTCAATTTGGCATTTAAAGGACAGATTCAAATTATGACATCAAATAAGCAAAAAACCAAAACAATAGAAAACTTATACATTTGAATGTTATTTATTACTAAGTATTTACTAATCGTTGATATTGTACACTATTCGAATTTGTAATTTTTGTTCTTAAATTTTTTAATTATTGTATACTTTTAAGGCCTCTTCCGCTATTCCCTTTTAAGGTGAGTTTTAACAAAAAATCTCTTCTAAAATTAATTTTGGTTCCCACGTCCTCTTTATAATGGGCTTCAGCCCGAGCAACCGTTAAAAAGAGGATATGGAATGCAAAATTAATTTTAAAAATGACCTTTTGTCAAAACTCCCCTTAAAAGGGGGGTAGCGGAAAAGGTCCTAGTATTTATTTTCGAATTATACATATCATTATGAAACAACATCATCACAAGGCCTAAGAAAAATCGTAGATCCGTTTTGCCAGCCTCGATAGGGCCATGAGGGACTGCCCATGCAATTTTTTAGGATCAAAACTGCTGCATCGTTCGCAGGTCAGCGGCGCGAAGTGGCAGTACGCCGCGCGCGCAGCCGTCATGACCATGATGGGCTCTTTCGGCGGCGGGTGCTTCGGACTCGTGTGAGTTTTGTCGTTTCCATGATTTAAAGATGCTATGTTGAATGGAGAACTACTTAAAAACAGGTTCTACTTGAGCATAATAGATGGCGCTAGGGTATTTTTAGAATATAGTTTGATCGAATCTAACTGAATTCATCAAACATTATTGAAATGTTATCTATTTAATATATTGACTCTGTTTTGTTCTGTGGTCGTGTTCATTGTTTAGTATTTTGAATACAAAATATACAAAGGCAAGCCTGTTTTTACAGATTTTTTTCATGTGCATTGAATTACTTTTCTTAGAATAATGCCGTGGCCAATTTGGCAGCAGCGAAAAAATGGGCCAGTTCGATCAGTTAAATGCCACACTTTCACAAAACACGGACGTGAAGCAGCTCCGTTGTTGCCTTTCGTCCAGCAAGCGAGAGTTCCGGTGGTGCAGTACGCCCTCCATCACCCCAATCCCTCTTCGTCGATCCTCCCCCATCAGACTTCTTATACCTACCCGAGAGGCCAGCAACGCACTGGTGACTCCTCTAAGTTTGCGAGTGTCTATGGGCGATAGTGATCATGTACACTGATGGCTCGTTTGCCCTCTTCCAGTATACCTTAACCCTGCCAATATAGCCATCTTAAATATGCACATTAATATCATATGTTGCTGGTGATATTATTGAAACGTATTTTCCTATGTTGATCCATAGATTTAATTGCATAATAAATAAATGTTTTGGAAATTAACACAATATTATTCATAATAAGTTTTACATTTTTCTAAAATACATTTTATTTTATACAAAAAGTTATATCAATAAAATCTTTATAATTCTACATTTCAGTCACAAAATCGACAATATATTAATGATTTTAGGAAAATATTGCATTAATATAAAAATAGGTATAACTTTGATTTATTTAGTACTTAGACCATTGATTTTCAGTAATTTATTATATTAACTATTGGTAATTATGTATTTTAGTTATATTTTTCTTACGTATTAACGACTTTGATCCTGGGGTAAAACTGAACAATAATCCAAATATCGTTCATTGATAAAATTCCGGAGGCTGCAGTGTCTTTAATATTAAAGTCTTCTATTTGATACGAATTCTTATTTCCATCAAAAAAGTTACAAAATGTATTAGAACTTAGAGCCTTCAAACTCGCAAACTAACTTTGACAAAGTCACTTTTAAAATTAGTCTTGTATTCCATGTCCTCCTGCTTGGTTATTAAGTTTAAAATTGACAGTTTAAAAGGAGATGGTGGCAGAGGCCTTTAGACAAACGTGGACATGTATTTCTCTTACAAGCAATGAATCAATGAAATCAACCTTTTAGTATACACCACATCACAGATTTAATATGTGATTCTGTACATTAACACGACCATAGACAACCTATTTCGTTTTTCAGTTACACCCTCGTGAAGAACAAAGGCAGAGCGGATGTCATGGAATTGATCAATTCGATACTCGGCTCGCTCGTTTCTATTACTGGTAATTTTTATGTTATTCAAAATAATTGAATTAAATTTTATTGGTGTTTTTTCAATTGATATATAATTTACTAAGCGGGCGACTGTAGGCTAGTATTATATTATTGAGTAATAATCCCATCGGGGATCCATGGATTGTGATCGAGAAAATGGAAACGCGCAGAAAATCATAAGGCATATATTCCGAAACACAGAATTAAGCTTGCGAAAGCGCTGATCGGTAATGCCATAAAAGTCACACGTCATCACCCAAACTACGGTATACATACCCCTTGATTATCCGTATAGAGTACTGTAGTATTCTTCAAGTATAGATAACTTTCATAAATTATCTAGAACAAAAATCGCAAACATATCATGTCTGATATAAACGAATAAGATTAATTGCACTCTCGAAAATTCCACCCGTAAAAATGCATTGAAGATAAACATAGAAACGGCGATGGTGAAGAAGACGGGGCTGGAGGAGGAAGATTGTTTACGTTTCAAATATTCTTGAATATTTTTTTTATTAAAAGAATTTTTGTAATTTTGGTTTATTGTGAGCTTGCGAGTGCAATTCGCAACAATATCCATAAATGTGTATGTTGGAATTGGATTTTATACAAATAATACTAATTATTTGTAGAAAATTAAAAACTTTTTCCTTATATTAATGAATCGTTCGGATAAAACTTTTTTAACTTTCAACATACATAAATATTTATAGTTTTACTATATCAACAATTCTGCTGGTCAAATATGTTGACGTAAAATGATGTCAGTTACGTATTGAGTCAACTTTGACGCATTATTTATGCTAGCTCAATGAGACATGGCATATTTGCTGTCATAAAATAATAATGTTGCCAACTCTTAAATGAAATAATTTAATTGTGGAATAATTCCTCCAAAAACATATTCGACAATAGTACCCGATATTTCAAATCTTCAAAATGTATCGTAAATTCATGGCTTTGTTTATATGAGAGAATGTTCAAACGCACTCGGATTCCATGTTTACATTACATTACAATTCCGTGAACATTATTCCTTGATTAGTATCGAGGAATTAAGAGTGTTGACGAATCAGTTATACTTTTACGATCAAAGCGTCTATAAGTCAAGCACGATCAAATAAAATTATTTGTTTCGCATCCAGCACAATTGCCGTATAAATATAATTTATTAAATATTTATAAACTTTACATATATCCAATATATATCGAAATAAATGATTTAATTTGTTTTTCTATTCGCAGCCGGTTGTTTCCTATACCGCGCGTGGGAGGCGCTGCTCGTCGGCGCCACGGGAGCGATGCTGGTGTGCCTCGTAGCCCCGCTCTTCGACAGGTGCGGCGTCGACGACCCCGTGAGCGCGTCGGCAGTCCACGGCGTCGGGGGGATATGGGGTGACCATTGTCGATATGCACATTATACCGTAACGATTTTGAAACACCTATAAAATATTTTACACTTAAGGAAACCATTGGTCATTTGAAGTAGCCGTTTCTGAAAAAAATAGCTTAGAACATCTGCGTAGCAACATCGTACTGACAACCTTAGAACAGCTGATGCGTAGTTACTCTACCGCAGCGCGCCACTCGGCTGACTCGCGCCCGCACTTACAGTCTGACCGAGCATTTATTAGGGTTGTATCTATATTACCTTCTTGTAAGTATATTTTCAATAAAATATTTTCGTTATAGTTCCTTATCCAAAGTTGTTCTAAGAAAAAAGGAGATTACGAGTATTTGCGAAAAGATGCATGATACAATCCATTATTTATAAGAATTGCTTGCTTACTTAATTTTAGTATATTATATATGGACATCCGAACAAAACGACGACTACTAGGGTGTGAAATCAAACAACAAATCCTGGTACCGCAAACGCGCCGTAGCAAGAGTTATTGACTCAAAAATTATAGGATTATCAATACTTTGCAGTCTGATGCTGTTCCATTTTCTCTTCTTCTTTGAAGAACATATACAAAGGCGACAGTAAAAAATATCAAAATACGTTGAACTTAACAACGCATACACAAACAACTCTCATAGAGATGTACCTACATTATATTATACATGGGTTGGTGCATTGCGTGCATGCATCCAACTAAAAAATGGAACCTCGTCCAGTAAAAATAATGATATTAATAGTTGTAAAGCCATGTGGCGCACTTGGCACGAAGACGGCCTGGCTCGACCGGTGAGGCACCGCACTCTGCAGGCCGCATAGCGGCAGCGTCCGATGTCACGTGCCTTCCAACGAGTGAGATCTCCGGAAGCCCACTCTTCCCTCCATCAGCCCACTTCCCCTCCACCAGATATCCTAGTCCTTTCTTAAAACCTCCTGTGGTCCATTCCTCGCTCATATCTCTTCCATAAGGGCCAACAACGCACCATGACGATTTTGGGGTTGCGAGTGTCCTTGGGTGGTATTGACCACCCTACTCTCTGATGGGTCGCATGCCCGTTTGCCCTTTTCGATGCCATAAAAAATACGCCAAAGTGCACCATCATATTGTTTTGCAGGTGTCATCGCTGTAGGCATTTTCGCCGATAACCCTATACCGATGGACACTACGAACGGACGAAGTGGCTTATTTAAAAGTAAGTGTCGCTAATCATCATGAATAAAGTGTCACAATAAGCATTTAGTACGCGTTTCTGTAACAAAAGTGGAAAATTTAATACGACAAAAATACATATTTGTACAAGAGAATAGGTTTAATACAATTTTTTGGTGACCCAAAACAGTTTTTTTACTACAAATATGTCGTAATTATCTTTTCATAAGCACCAAGTACCATGGTTTGTCATTGTGTTGGTTGCCTTTTCTCTTTTTAAAGTTATCATTTAAAATTACATCTGTCAGCGAAGTTTTATCATATAAACCTTTTAAGTTACGTTATATCAATTCGCGTCAATTAAATGCGGTGACGTGTTCAAACAGGCGGCGATTGGTACCTACTGGGCGTGCAGTCGCTGACGGTGCTGTGTTTAACGACATGGGGTCTATTAAGCACCATAGCGTTGCTTTGGTTCATCGATTTGATACTGCCCATTAGAATGGACCCCTACGAAGAATTATTAGGAGCCGATCTGACGGAGCATCGTATTAGACATGGGCAGGTATGTGTAATAGAATATCGAAGAAGACAAGTGCATTTTCAAAGGGTTGTGCAAAGCTCTATTCAGTTTTTTCGTTTATAAACATTTATGTACAGATATATCGATATGGATTGATATAATAGATTATTTATACCAAATGTTTATATAACGTTATGTTCTATATGTGATAAGCAGTATTAATATAAATGTATTCTATAATTGTAGTAAGTTTTTAAAGCATTTAAGGTGGCTTTTTTTTTTTTAGTTCGTTGTATTTATCAATACAGTTGACGCTAGTGTGAGGTAACGCTTTGAACGATCAGTTCTGTTTTTGTGTTGTACTTCTCACATGAGCGATTTAGATATTGTAACAATTACATCCTAAAATTAATAAAATTCCCTTTCAAAAGTGGGTATTTGTTTAATTTGAAATATTCGGCATCTTATTTTTCTTTGTTAAATGGTTCCTCTTTTGCACAGGTGGGCGTGTCGAGGGCAGTGTCCGCTCTGAGGCTGTACCACCGCTCCGGCAGCGTCGAAGACGTGGGAGCGATAGGAGTGAATACTGGTCATGCCATTTTCGTCGACAGAATAATAGAAGTGAGTGTAGATTGCCACGCACCAGTTAAAAGGGTGTTGAGTCCTCATCCTTTTAACTAGCTTGTTCCCCTACGTTGTCCGATATCAGTAAAACATAAATTTCTACTACTAAGGTAGAAATTATGTCCGTTTTACTGGCTTAGGGCCTTTAAGGGCGCTTAGCATTAGTGCCAGATAAAAACAAATAAGTACAAAATTGTAGTAAAAGAATATTATACAGAAATAACTTTCGAATTGAACTTACAGCAATACCGTGTTAATTATTAAAAAAAAAATGGGAGAATTGACTGCAAAATGACATAAAGTAATAAAAATAATAAAAAATTCAATTATTCCAGGCCCGCATCAACGGAAGTAAATCTAAAAAGAGACTATCCAATGCATTTCAAAGGTTCACAAATCACATTCGCGCCACTAACGACGAGGATGGCGAACGTAAAGACAACTATTCTTTCGGGCAGAAAAGTCGCGGTTTTCTTAATAAGCGACCTGGCAACCCCACGAACGGGTTACATAGCACCATAGACACGATCACTCGAGAACTGGAACGGGAGGGGAGGACGCGAAATAAACCGCGGGACGCGACCGCATCTGCGAATGAATTAGGAGAGAAAGGAGAATTCAAGAACAGAGAAACATTTTCAAGAAATTCTCCGACTTTTCAAAGTGAACTGGACCCAGAAAGGGAATACATGTTTGAAAATTTGAAAAACGTAAAATACAAAGATTTGACAGTCAGCGATTTGGAATATTTGAGCGACATCAATTCGACTGAAGACAGATTTAGGCACAAACTAAATCAAGCTGATTATGAGGACGACATCAAAAGAGCCAACCTGAGATGGATCGATTGATACAGTTAATTTTGGAACTACCCCACTGGTCTGTTTATAATTATGTATTGACACATGCGACAAAGTGTGTATAGTTGATTGATAAGTACTGAAAAAAAAATTATTGATAAAATATGTAAGGTGAATGGATATGACAACGAAAATTTTATAAAAATTAAAAAAAAAAAGCATAAAAATCAAGTATTGTTGGCTTGTATGACGCAAGACGTCACAGCTTTTTAATGCTTCCTCTTTATCTATAATCGGTGGTTTTAAGTATCCGTATTTTGGCTATTTTTATAAGTGGTTGTTTAAATAATAATGTCACTACACTCTTTCTTAAATACGTAAGCATGTATAGAAAAGTTATTAAAATAAATACACACACAAGTCACAAGCGAAATGCCGACTTTTCATTAGAAAAAAAAGTTCAACAAATGTTTGCTCTACCATCGAAAGTCTATAAGATACGTACGTGGATCGCTAATTTCGTCAACCATCCTTCGCTATCTAGGTACAGTCGGGTACAAAAGTATTAGGTAAGGTACCATAGAGTAATACCTACTATTGTATTAACATACCTTGAAATCTTCGATAGTAATGTGGTCAAACAACACGATTATCTAAGTGATCTAGACCTTTGACAGTTATAAATCGTAGGCTATGTTACAACCCGTAATACAAGTTTCACTGCAGGAATGCAAGTTTCGCTACAAGTTTAAGTACAGGACTCGCCTGAAGCGCCATCCATTAATTACGTGAGACGTTTTTTAAACTCGGCCAATCTCTCCCCTCCCCCCGCCGTTGGTGTAATTTCGTAAGTGAGTGAGGTTTTCATTAAATATTGAGATTTTTTTCATAGTTTTTTTTTTTAGCCAAGTAAATTCGTTGACCACATGTTACATTACCGAACAAGTCCGGTATAGATAATATTGTAATGTAATAGTTTATTCACTGAATTTCAAATTTGGCGTATCGGATCTTCCATTAACTTACAACCCTAAATAAGATTTGTGAAAAGACATGAGTTAACACTCAACTATCTCCTACAGTTTATCTTAAATCTATTGAATAAATCAATACCATATACATCCGAACAAATTTCCATCCCAATTCTCGTCTACAAATATTCTTTATGGCAACACAACACGCGTCGAACGTTCAAATCCGTCCCAGCAATCGGGTCACCACGTGAATTCTGTTCGATTTCATTTCAATGCTATGCCAGATTACCCAGAATACTCATTGTAAAGTTGGTACTCTTTAAACGATCCGATAAAGCAACAAACCATAAACAAACATTAATGCAAATTATTTAATTGAATGCAAAGGCATGAAATTCAGCGCATAAATGGTCTTTCTTTTGTCATGATTTCTGGAATTTTCGCTATTTCCTTGATAGGCGGAAATAGATTATCAATTGACAAGTATCAAGTAAATAAATATCAGAATTATCAAGAAGACTTTCACGACAAGAGGAAGGTTGAGGCCAACAATTCTGAATATTTTTACTTATTAACATCCACAATCGAATGTCCAATAGCTCATCAATGCGATATAGTTTTCATTTCATCAAGGAATCTTGTACAAAAAAATGCTTAACTTCGTTATAAGTAATGGTATTTTCCTCTATATGCTTTGCAAATATTTTTGTGTATTATAAGACATCAACAGCAGCCGATGCAGGCCTATGTCTTTTGGCAAAATACCATAAACAAAAGCCAACTTACAAGTTGGACACTGCGTACACTGTACTCGAAAATAGTATATACGACCATGTTCAACATAATTTTGATTGAAAGTGTTTATTAAGCGTTACCTTCACTATTTTTTTCATTTTTTTTCGACACACTGTTTAAAAAATAGAGGAGGGGGAAAGTATTTTTAGTAGAATTGCTGAAATATGTTCCACTCGTTGATGTTTGCTGAAAAAATTTTTATGTAGTGCCCCCGATCCCTAGAAATATTTATTTTTATTATTTAACCAACAAAATACGTAAAGGCTAGCACAAGATACCTATACAATATAAATTTCATCAATACACGTATTGTAATTTTTGAATAAAATGCCTGCGACATACAGACGGACTTGACGAAACTAAAAGGGTTCCGTTTTTGCCATTTTGGTTCGGAACCCTAAAAAGGAACTCGTCTTTTAAGAGGGTACCTCATAGAATCTATATTGAGCACGAGTTGATTTACTAATAATCATTATAACTCTTGAAGAAATATTCAGTTTATGAAAATTGTTACTTAGACAAATTTTAAAAATTATTTCCGACGATCTATTGACAAAAAAAATCCAATATAAAATTGAATGACTCTGAGAATGTTCCAAATCAATGCTTTTAAATTTCTATTTCTTGGGACATTTATGTATTTGCATAAATTTTATAAATGAAACAAATCCTTACTCAATATAAGACGCTTAAAAATATCGAGTGAAACCATTAAAATGACGCTATATCTCGATCAGTAGCTGTGACTACGTTGCCGATTCACGAGGGACATTTACGTTACCTAGTGAACACGCATATGAATTATAAGGTGTTCTCCCACAACATTTAAGTTCCATTTGCAGATCCAAGAGTGTTTGCTTAATTCGACTCAAGTTGAAAACTATTTGATGCTCGCATCCGGGATCCGAACGCGACATCTTCTTGTTGTAGAGCATTCCTTTTATCCACTCGGCCGCCATACGTTAAAACAAAATCACACGAGGCGTTCGCGCGTGCGTCGATCTTAAACGAGGACGCGATGGGTAACGGATTCGATGTCTAAGCATGGGCGAATTGACCTGCGGGCTTTTGACGAGCGAGATTAGACCACCCTCTATACGCGTCGGAGGGCACGTCCAACAGGAGTTGCCGTACGTCCCGGACGGCGATGACGTCACCGGCGACGATCATCACCGATCGGCGCGACCAGTATTAAACCAACGATTGAAGACTTGAGTTGAATTGAGTCAATTAGAGATAAAAATTGTTTATAAGTAGATTAGATTAAGAACATAGTTATACAGCATGGAGTCTAATCTCCGTGGTATGAGGAGTCCGTGTACGGGCCCGTATAAGATGTAGAGCAGTGGGAACGCAGACTTCTACGAACCATCGCATGAAGAAGAGTCGAAGGATAGAGAAACTGTACAGAAACGCATTCTATCTCATTCTCTCACAGCCTAAAACCTACATATACATTTATAAGTTTTAACTGTAAAGAGATTTTTTTCAAATACAAAGACAAAAAGAAAATGCGAGGTAAATCCAAAACAGATTTTGATATTGTTTGTGAGTCACCTGTGATACCAGTAATTAAATACATAAATAAAATTGAAGCAGTAATATTTAAAAATAAATTGCTTGTATGTATAGTCAGTTTGAGAGCGATAATTTTACGTGATAACATTGATGAAAAATTGCATACTTTTTATGAATTAAATTGAATTATTATAACTTGCCACAATCGTTGTTGTAATAAACAATGGAAACCACATTAACTTTTCACTTCACTTTATAAACAGTTGACGTGTAGGTCGTGTGCGGCCGCTGTCTCTCTTCTACTCGGACGCATCGCCGATGGAGTGGAAGAGAGATCGCTCGTTCCGCGCTCTCGATCGCGCGCTCGACTCAGGCGGAACACGACAATGAGTCATGCTTTTTCATGCGTGCAGCCGGCGTTCATCGATTTATAAGACGTTATCACGTTAAAAACGGAAAATCCAAAAATGCGCGCCGCTAAGTTTTAATATTAACAAAACGTACAAATTATATAATAGTAATATATGGTCAAAACAGAATTAAAATTTAATTGAAAAAGTAAAATAGAATAATTCAAATTTACCACTCAATTTACTTGCAGCAACATCTGATATATCTTCAGAAAAACAGGAAGAAAATACTAAAGAAATATTCTTAAATACTAGACTAAGTTTACTCATACGGTTAAGCATACTCAGACACTCTTGTCTAAAACTCTTCATTTCTCTCGATGAGGCAAGCTTTATTTGGAATTCTTTATAAAAAAAAATAACAAAACCTGAAAAAGCTCATATTCAATAGGCTTATATTCTTCATGAATACCGACCTACTATATACCAATAGACGGCGCGAGCAACATTTTTTCAACGAGATTTGTTATTATATCACGTGAAAAATTTTAAATGATATAAAGTTTTAATCGCGATGGAGCCATCCGCGTTTTTGTTCTATTTCCCGACAACAGATGTCACTGATATAGAATTGCAAACCGATGTACCTGTAAAATTGGTTCAGGGGTTGTTCCACGTATTAGGCGACATAACCAATTAATTGCAATTAGAACTTGGAAATTATTGAATCCACAATCCCGTAAGGTGAAAGTGAATGAATAAATTGATTCAAATCTCGACTTACCGAACTTTATCTGCTGACACGCGGCGTTAATTAGACGTGTAAATAATGATTAAGCAATGTCTACGTGATTAATTTCTAAAATCTGAAAACGAAGCGATCATGAAATCAAAAAGAAAATTAATGATTATTGTATAATCTAAATTTCACCTTTACACTCAATTTCCTCAAATCGCAAACTTTTCGTTCATAGCCTACCTGCCGAAAGAAATATTAATTGTAACTTGCCCAACGCCCCATCTATTTTTTTTTTTTTTTGTCATAAATAATATCTTGTTCTATCGTCTATACGGGAACATGTTCGATAATGTGAACATGAACGAATTCAATTAGTTAATTAATACACGTGATATGGAGAGTCCAATCACATCTTACCAAACGCAATCAAGAGGGTGGTCTGAAATGAAATAAAAAAACCACCTTACACACTTTACGAGCACCCTGTGATTTAAAATACCTCGTACGATACATTTGACATGACTATGTCTTTCAATTTATTTACAATCAAAATCAAATAATATGTGTAAAAATATAATATTATATACTTAGAAAGTAATAGCCGAACCATATACAGGATTTAGCTATTAGTATTTTTGAGAACTAACTTGCACAACAAACTAACGTGACAATTTACATGATTCACCGGAAGCAGCACACACAGGTCAATGTTTAACTGTCACATAAGAGCCGTAGAGTTGTCAACATGTAGACCCAGCAAAAGTGTATCTGTGTGCATGAAAATTGTGTACTCGTGTTAAAATTTTGGAAGCAGTGTCTGTTTGCGTTGCGTCCCGTTTCGTTGTATTGTAATTACAAAGAGTTTTGTCACCGCTTTGTTATAATTGTATTTGTTGACGCAAGTGGTTAACTGTCTTTAAGAAATCATTTAGCTAATTTACTGTATAAAAAAAATATTCCTGTCCTAAGCGTTTTTAAATAAATTAAAATCTGTCATCTTTTTGACGTTATCTATGGAGAAAATGATTAAATTGATTGTGAAGGGGAAAGAATTTAAGTTTGTTTTTTTCTAAATACCTTTTCAGCAATATTTTCTGAGACAAATATTTAATATGAAATGTTAAAAGGGTTTGCAACTTTCATGAAGTATACAGAGCTAAATTTGATATAAACTATAATTGTTTTGAAATTGTGACTGATATAAAATAAAAAGCGGTATCAATAATAATATATATACTGACACATAGACAGCACCGTCTGATCCCGAACTAAACAACAAGACTTGTATTGTTTGTGTGATAGATGATAAAAATACACATTTACTTTTATTTTGCAAATATATATACATAATAAATACATAGAAATACCCGAACTCGACAAAAACGTAAATTTTTAATCAACTAAATAAATGTTTATTACTATATACTATCAACTACGCCAATCGGGCAATCAGATGTTAATGATATTCCACGGTATTACAAGCATATTATGCTAAATTATAGACAATATTTTGAATAAATATCATAAACAACACAAACATTTAAAAGATTTGGAAGTTTGTAAACCTACTTCCTTGTGAAAACTTTTCTTTTTATTCTATGAATTTTTCAGAAGAATATGTCATACAGTGAGAATCGAGTAGGGTAGGCAGCCACCATCGGTGGGCCACCAATCAAAACAATGATAAAACTAAAAATGCATATCCTGTTTGAAATGTTTCTGTACACCCCTCACGTTATATAAGACTTTAAGGTACAGCTTTAAAGACACCTTAATCATTAGTCATAATGAAATATGAGGAATCGACCAATATTTTTTTTTTCCTTTGAGACAAATTTCCAACTGCATTTAAAGAACCAATTTTTACTGCAATTCAGCAGTCAAAACTGCATTCATTTGCCATACACTGCCGCTTCCCGTCTGCACAGGAACAAGCCACACGAGCATCTAGCCCCGCTTAACTGGGGTATGGCACGGCGCTTGGCGACTCATTTCTGTTAACACTCGATGAAATGCACCCTGACCTCTCCACCTACCAAGCCAAAATCGAGCGTCCATTCTTGCAATGGGAATGGAGACCAGATTTAACTCTTGAAAATATTATTTCGAATTTGGATTTTTTTTGATGGCTTGGAGTCCCAAAAAATTAGGTGTCAGAAACCAACAGTGACGATAATATTTGAGCTACGAATAAATAAAAGATCATTATTCAAAGTACACTGTTTTTCATATTAAAGACACAAATCACTTTAACAATTAAAATTGTAGTTTCCCAAAAAAAAAGTTCAGATCAATGTCGGAATACTAAATTCTAATAGCAAAAATATAAATCTTAATTTACATTCAGACCTACTTAAATTAGAACTTTCTCTTTCTAACAATATATACCTTAATTGCATAATTTGTAAAACAATGATTTACTTTTCAAATTTTTCACTCCATAAAGCACTTAGAATGAGAGACCTTAAGTATTACGTTATTCAAATTTATATCAAACAATAGAATTGCTGTACCAATGACTGATTTCTGTCGGCAAAGATTTAAAACTTTTCATGGCCTCTTCCAATGTATCCGGAGACACATCTAGCGCATACAATTGATACTCTTTTTGCATTTTGCTGCCAGCACTCTCACTCTGGATGAAGTCAGAATTCTTCACCGGAACTATTATTTTCAAGGCTTGCAAATGTTCGAAAGCTTTCAGGACGACCGCTTTAGGCACTTTCTGAGCTGACGAGTTAGCATTTGCGAAGGTGGTGTACCTGGAATCATGGTAAAAAATCATGCTTCAAATCAAAAAGTAATTGAAGACATGGTCTTCAGAAAAATGTGAATAGAAAATTTACAAAAGAGGAAGAACATACTAGAATTCTATTATTGTATTATCTAAGGTGTTAACTAACGAAAACACATAAATAATTATGTTATTTCTATGTACGAAATAGCATGAAACATATGTACAAATGACATTATAGCTTTTTAGTAGGCCAAGATAAATAAAATATTATCACTTGCTTAAGTGTTCGATATCTGTCAATCCTCTCGAATAAATATTCAGTTCATTGGATAGTGATTCATAGTGGAAGAACAAATTTGAGGGTAGTAGCGAATTTACCAGCATGCTGAGTAGGCTGGAGGCTAGGGCGGTAGATTTTAGGATTGGCAAAATTGAAAAGATTAATATACACTTTCGCCACTAAGATAAACTTTTTTATAAGGGAACATACCCATACTACGTGACCCATATTTTACAATTATTTACACCTTCCGTGACCAACCGTAGTATATGCTAAGACCCCCAACCCCTTAGTTTTCACGTAGTAATATTTATAATTACGATTTTAAATCATGTTTTTGCTAACAGAAAGTTAATATATTCAAGGAGAAAAAACTTATGTAAAAACATATTGTAACAGGTACTTACGCTTTACTACAAATATAATACTACATAAGCGCACCGCTTCTGAACGAGTACAAAAACTATCAGTTTTAAATCAGCTGACGTCCCGGCATATTTGCGTTAGTGTTTCCATCTGTAAGTTTAAAAAACTGCAGAACGCTGCGCACCATAATTTGAATATATCTCCAAAAAAGCGTAAGAATTCTCTAACTACGTGATGAAGCCTTAGAAGCCTTAAGTCCCCGCCCCCGTCTTGTGACCGAGCGTGTTATATTGACCCCCCCCCCCCCCGTGAACAGGTCACGTAGTATGGGTATGTTCCCTAAGTTGTGAAGTCACATTTGGAACTAAAGAAAAATGCAAAAAGAAATTGTAAAACTTTTATAACTTAATTGAATTTTATCCTCGTCATCAGCCGTATGGTTACCAGATAATTGCATACATTGTTTTTAAGCTCTAAGTAAGCACAGAAAAAATGATTTAATTCCATTTATCGAATATATATTTTTGTGTACATGCTTTTAAGGCATATCTTACCCTTGCTTTATTAGTAGTATACGATTAAGCATTTATTAGCCGAGCAACCTTAACTAAAATGCCAGATTGTAAAAATAATGTATGAATTGACACACCGATCCCCCAGTTCACAATCATACTAATTACAGGAGAGAGGTAGTGTAATTAAGATTATAGTGCACAAATCATAAAATTACAATCACATAGATAAAAAAAAATACAATTAATAAGATTGTGAACCAAGGTATCGAATTGTAGAGGTCGGTAGGGGCGACAAACTTTGGTCAACTGGCGACAAATTTGTAAATTCGCCACTGTAGGAGGGTCAAGGGTGGGTTGCATGCTGCATGTTGCCAACTGTATGTGGCCGCTATATGTTGCCAGCAATGCGCCACATACTAGTATTCGTTCCATCACAAAATATACACTATATGTAATTTATCAATATTTGTATAGTGTATATATTTTAACAAATACTCATATTACAAAGTTAGTCTTTTTATTGTTAATATTTTCTATATTATCCTTAATAGTTTTCTATATTACAACAATAATTTATACAAAATATCACAACCTTTTCTTTCTACAAGTATTTATAATGGTAGTAAAAAATAGGCAAACATGATAGTGTTGTCAATTAACTCTTGATGTTCCCCAAAGTGATTCATGTAGTTATGTTGATAAGCACACGTGCATTGACATTATGGTATTAATTATGCCCGATTGAGGCTGTGAATGGCAACACAAACTTGATGTTAGTGTCATCATACACAGACAGTATTATATTACAATATTGTCATATTAAAAATGTATCTAGATTTCCATGAAAAATGTTGATTTTTGTATGCTTAAAAAAAACAGTACACATAAAAATAAATAGTAGATAATATATATATGTATAAAAAATAAATAGTCTCACCTCTGTAAAACCATTTCAAAATTCATAGGGTCACCATTGAAAATCTCCACACCGTGTTTCATTGCTATGACCAGAGATAATTCTAAAATGGACAACGACTTCAGCTGTTGTACTCCATTATCGTATGCCACAACTTTGTCTATGGCATTACAGATGTCCGTAATATCTATGTTAGGTTTATTTGTCGAAACTTTTGATACAATCTGAAACTATATAGAAAGTATGGAATGTGTTGTAACTCGACTAAATACAAAACTAGTAAGATATATCGGTTGGTATTTGATTAGTAATGTTTTTGGACTGAGAAGAAATGGTGGTCACATATAATGGATAGCAACCAGCAATCAACCACAGTTATTCTACACATTTACACAGCTCAGAAACCAATTTTTAGTTCTGAACATGAATTAGTGACCCTTTTTGAACACGGGTTCAATTTAGCAAATATCAAATTAAATAAAGAATTTGGTTCAATTCAACCTGTAAAATATAAATAATTCTTTTTTATAGAATCTAAAAAAGAGAGCTAATCCTTTCGTTTTTGCAATTTCCCAAATGCTTCATTTTGTGGGGAGTAGATCTTAGTCCTCTAAATAGTTATAACATTACTTCTATGTAAGTTTCATGTCAGATAAGCTTATCCTCATGAGAATGCCTATCCTCACATCTACCAGGGTGTTATGAGAGTTAAAACTACCAAGTGACGTACAGCCGTGACTGCACAGCAAGTAGTTTTAACACTCCTGACACCCTGGTGACTATCTGCATTTTCCTGAGAATATGCTAATCTGTCATAAAACGTACATAGAAATAACATTATAATTATTTAGCGGACTAAGATTAATGAAACATTAACACTTGCTTCAGCATTTGATATCTCAAAGCTCTAGAATCAACATTAAATTCATTGGACAGAGATCCTTGATGGAGAAACAGATTTGAGGATCAGTGGTAGGTTACGTGCTGTATATTAAAACATGTTACACATCCAAGTACACATATTTATCATCAACCTCGATTGTAGAGTTTTCAACTATCACTAAAGTGAATTTGAATTGAAATTCAGTACAATATAGTCCTCCAACACAATTTATTATTGTTTTAAATGATAAAACCTTATGAATCTAGTACTTTTAATAAAAAAATGTCCTTCTACTGATTTGACTCTGTAGACATTAAGATTAGAATTGTAATAACTCAAAAATTAGATACAATTTAGAAACTATGCACTCATATCTGTTAATAAATAAAGATCATTGTTATAAAGCCAAAGAAATTTTTGAGTGCCAATAAAAACTGCTATTTTTTATAATCATAAAATACACATCTACTAAAACACATTATAATGGCTAAAATGACTTAACATATTAGCAGAAATTTATAAAGCGTGATCAACAACATAATACATAACTCGTAGCCTAGCAGGCATATCACATACTATCTGACAGATAATTCTTGGCACTCATAAGGAAAGAAAATACCTTTCCTGCAAAACAAAAAGACTGAAATAAATATGGTTTTTTTTACAAAATATAGCAAAAAAGTACTGCCTATACATAAACAGTGCTACCAACACAACAATTAATTCTCTGATTGCTGAATGCTCACCAAGTTTTTAAAATTAGCCAGCAGGTAGCGAATAAAATTATCAATAATACACAATTAACAATTGAAATATATGACCCAAAATAGTCGATATTTGACAATTTGTCAGTATTATCAAAGAGGTACACCATTCACGCTTCCTATAATCAATCATCCGTCTACTATAATCACAAGGAAAATTGCAAGCTTTAAAAAAAATTCTTAACATTGCCAACCGTCATTTTTCTATTGGCAAAGTCATTAAACTCAGGTAATACACTGCAGATCATAAACACCTTTTTATATCTATCTTGTCATGTCAAATAATTGTTGGTTTAAAACAAAAACTTATCAGAATAGATATTTTCATTTTTAAGTTCATTTTTACCAAAAGGTTGTTAACAATGGTTTTCAGATATGTGAAAACTGCATACCACTATATGCGTTTCTGTTCAACAAAATCTGCTAAAGAATTCAAAAAAAAAAAACGTACCAAAATATCTCTGTATATTTGTTCATTAGTTGTATAGTAACATAATTTCTCCAAAGCATCCAACACATTATGGTTCTGAGCCAAACTCAGAATATTGGCATTCCAGTTTTTTATAAACTTTGAATCAAACATTTCTAAATCCGACATAGTGATTCTACACTTTATCAAAACTTCTTCTGGTAATAGACCATTACGAGGATTATAATCACCACCTATATTCATTTTCTCAATAGCTTCAATATTTTTGATTTTAATTTTCTTCTTTGGTGATCTGGCTAATTCTTTCTTTATAGTTTCTGGTAGGGTTAATAATTCAACAAATATATCTCTAAATATAATGTAAGGTTTATAATTGGGATCGGTATAATTTTCCTCGTTTGGATATAGAAATATGTGCATATGAGAAAATCTAGATTTAACTCTTTTCTCCAATAGTTCTATGACGTCCGGCCTGCATGTCACACCTGGGAAAGATAGAAAATTTTTATTTGTCTTGTGATTCCAAATATGTAAATATGATGAAACATCAAGTTTATCGCTACGATAATTACTATCAATATATATTTATTTAAAAATCTGAAGTATACTAGTTTTTACCCACTACTCTACCAGTTACAAATAAAGTTAATTTCTATAAAAAAACTTCCAACCTCTACTAACATTTATACTCCCATTCCTGAACTATGTGTTCAAAAGTAATTTAGAATCTGATCTCAACTTGAAATTAGTCGATTATATATATTTTTTTCCCCAAGTACAGTGGAATCTCAATAACTCGAACTTCTTTAAGTCGAAAAAAATTGCCTTTCCTTTCTGACGAACCCTTAAATACATGGTATCTCGAATTATTTAGACTTTGTAACTCGAACAAAATGTTATTTCCCTACGAAGTATTGATAACACATATTTATACTCTATAACTCTAATTTCAAAAAGGAGACTCCGTAAATCGTAGTTGGTAAACTATAATGACTTCTTACTTGGAATTCCCCGAAATAATAGTAATAAATTCCAAAATGAATGTTCGGGTTCGGGGCTTCTAATCTATTGCTTGTGTCTTGTACACGTGCAATGAATGAATACATTCATGAAACTTTCTAAGTAACACCGCTGTGAACGTTATGTTTGTTCCTTGTCGACAGTCATATGTGTCTCGAAGTTCTTGTTAAGTCGAAAACTCGTTAACTCAAAAATTTTTACATTTCCCTTGACATTCGAATTATCAAGATTCCACTGTAATTTAAAATTCTCATAATATTTTTTAAGAAATTCACTGCATTAAATCTGGATGAGCAAAAGTTTTGTTCAAATTAGTAATACCTTAATTAATAGTTGGATATTTACAAAAGCTTTTTAATTATACGGGATGGGGGCCTAACTATTAGAAATTAAGAAGCATCAGGATCAAATACAACACAAAACTCCTCATAAGTAGTTCAGAGCGTATTGCATATGTAGTGTGCACATATGTTTAAGTGTGTGTGTGAGTGTGTGCGTGCATGCGTATTTGCACGGCCTCCTATTTGTGGTATTCACTTGTTTTAAGAGCGTTTGTATGAAGAGAACATGTCATAATGCAATACTTCCAAACATTATATATTTATGAACAGTTTATATAAAAGACAAACTGAATCTGAAAATATTTGTTTCAAACATATTTTTCTCAAAATCTTTGTATTAAATATTTTACTGTAAAACTTTTTAAAAGAAAATTTTCTAGTTATCCATGAAAGCTTTTTAATACATTCAGTGGATCTAAAATTATGGAAGAAGAAAACAGTTGTTGCAATACACAGGGACTATCTATCTGGATATAATCTGGGAATATAGAACATTAAGTCATAATTATGTAAATATCTAGCTATAAATTCACTTCATTCTACTTTAGGGTCGGGACAATGTGATTTAAATATAATAAATATCAAATATTATCATATTTCATATTACTATGAATACATTTTCTTACCTATAACGCACATAGGTGCTTTTTTGCTGTGCGTTACATCAAATAAGTTGTACAACAAGGATTGACTGATTCCAGGATGGCAGAACCCGTCAAATTCATCCAAAATGAATATAAGACTCTTGCAACTCTTATCGGAACCGGTCTGTAGGCAGGATAAGAGAAAAGAGAAGTTTTCAGCGAGTGTACCGAAAACTCTATCACCGACTACATTCTCTAATTGCATCTGCAAAGAAAATTTATCAAATATATATGTTAGTCTCTGGTTATACAATAAAGAAATATTATTAACTTGCAAACACTTATGGTAGTTTAGATGCTTAATCGTATGTAATATCAAATTTGATTTGCTATGATATAATTTAGTAAATTGATTTCTTCAACTTTCTAGCTCGGAAACATCAATATAATATACTCCTAATTTATCATTCCAATTGTAGTCTTAGAGTAGAGAGAAATTGCAATGCCCCAACGGCTTGATATGAGTAAGTAAACAATGCAAACTAGAATGGATCAAAGAAAAATATCCAAGAATACAATATGTATGTCATGATAAAAAAAAAATCCCTTTCAAAAACATAATTAAATAATAGTTTAAGCAAATTTCGAAAACAATTAATTACTTATTTTTGGAGTAGGTTCCAGCTAAAAATTAATCAGACGCAGTTGTCTCCTTAGAAGACCTCCTTTTTGACTCAGTATTTAAAATTTCATATTCATGTTTTTAGATTATATATTATTTCAACATCACAGTCACAAGTGGTATGCAATTTCTCTATACCTTTTCTTTTTTGACACAAACCATGCTTGCTGAATTAAATCACACTGTATGTAATTATAAATCGAAGCTACAAAAACACCATGATGATTCACCACTAGAGTGTGAGAGCATTTTCGGCGCAGTCTCCAGGAGTGGCAGTGGAATCGGTAAAAGGATCTTTTGGTCTTAAAAGTTTAAGGTTTGAACATACATCCCACTTAGCTATATCATCGTATATGGTGCGGAATATACACTCAACCAGAATATTGGTTGGATAATTATCCCACAGTATTGTTGAATAACTACATCATGAGAGTAAGTGATAATGTGATCCAAGTCAAATTTCACATTCAAAGTAAATAATAATAAAATCTAATAAAATAGACTACGGGCGATACAGCAATGCAGCATCCTAAGGGAGCATTCGAGCACCGCAGTCAGCAAATTTTGAATGATTGTAGACCAATACAGCCCCTGCATAAGAGAAAATACAAAAATCACAAGCCTCCAATGTTAGAACTATGACCATTTCAAGGCTTTTACTAAAAATCAAAATTACATCAAGTACCCCGAATTCGACGTGGGTACATTTAAAAAGACTGCTGTACTTAGTAATAGATTTGTCTGCTTACGCAATACTTAAACAGACCCTACTCGATAATGAATTGAAACTAATAACTAACTTACTACCTGAGCAGTGATAGATTTCAAAGCGACAGAGTCCTCATGATGAACAACTCCGCTTAGTTTAACAACCAAAGTATCATTTTCCATATCCAATTCTCCGTTAAGCTGATGTAACACCGAATTTATTAACTGAAATTACAAATGTCATTAACGATTAATTACTATATAACTAGCATGGCAAATAAGAGGAACCCCATTAACCAGAAACACCATAGAATGGAACTGCTGTACTTATGTATAGAACAATAGACTACAAGACTAATATAAAACATTAATAAAACATTATTGTATTATAAAAATTTATTACATGTAAAAAAAATGCTTTAAAGAAACACTTAGTGATTGACATAAACTCAATATCAGAAATAAAAATAAACTAAGTTTACATGTTAGTCAATTATGCAGTCACAAATTCATTTAGAGGGCTGTGTTTGTGGGCATGTTCAATATGGTTCCTGTGGATATACAAGATTTACGCCTATATAAATATAAGTGTTTTTAAAGAACCATTCAGTATAAAAGGGTATTACACCATTTCTGAATATTTAGAAAGCAAATATCCATCGACATAATTGTCTCGACTTCTTACTGGGCTGTTTCCTTCAATAATGGTTTTGTATTTGTTTTGGCTGTGTATGATGAAATTAGAAAAGAGCTACCTTTAAGTTTCTTGCTCATTCTTGAGGGAAAACTGTCTTTCAAACGAGTGGTAAAGTGTAAATTTGGAAAAAAATATGACATATTTCAACTGTTATTTTGTAACCTACGAAAGAAAGTTATTTCGAATTTGAATATATCAAGTAAAATGATTTTTCTTTGTCTGAGCATCAACTGAAAACTACCGGTATCAGTATGCCACTACAAGCGTTCAATGTAGAATCGTTTATAAATGCTTTAAGGCTATTTTTAATTTTTCACATTACAACCCAGCAAAATTCCACCGTGACGTCGCATAATATGATATCTAACATTACAGTACAACGCACGAAGTCTTGCCGCTCTGAATTGCCTGCGAATGATTCAATACGCTGGTATAATGCTCCATAGCACTTCCTTCTTCTCCCCCGCATTCTTATTTTGTGCCATCTCGACGCTTTTTATTTATTTTTTAATTTAAATCATTTACCGTACTTTTCCCGCTGCCTCTATCGCCTATAATCAATGCCGAATGCGATTCACCATGGGTCACAGTTTTCTTTATTAAATCATATACATTTTGTCTTTGAAAATTAAATCTTCTAAAAGTTACATTGTCTTCCAAAATTTTAGCTTTAAGATATTTTCGTGTTAGCTTTAACTGCTCGCCGTTTTTATCCATTTTAATGAGCAAAACTATTAAAAATTACATTTAAAAGTAAACTTTCGCGGTTTATTATCACACAACTTACAATCTTGTTACGTCAAAATTGACAAAACTTATCAATGTTGCCAGAATTGCCTTGATGAAAAATTAAAGATTTGTTCAAGAAAAAAGCTGTAATACATAGCAAAAATCTACCGTTTCTGATTAAATTGTTTCTGACCAAAATTGACGAAAAGGAAAATTATTAAGTTACGGAATGAAAGTTACATATTACTATTAATCTTAAAAAATATTTTTTTTTAAAACAGCGGCTAAATGCTACAATAAATGTTAAATTTTATTTTTCTCAAACACTCCCCAAATTTTCAAATTCAATTTCCAATTTTTTCCAGTAGTACTGTTTTGTTTTCTTTTTTTTATTTTGTAAGTACCATTATTTTATTTGTTGATAAAACTCTATCGAAGTCTGATTCACCGCTACTAATATGTCGCATTTTTTCTATGACTTTAATGCACAACACTTAACCACGAATAACCCAAACACGACAACTTCAATGCGTGTGATTTTTTCAATTTTTCATTTATTAACGTTTTTCCGAATCAAAGAGATGATTTCTCTCCAATGGGATATTGTTGGCTGCAATATCATCTATCAACTCGTGCCAGCCTCGGATCTACGATTTTTTCGAACCGGAAACTTGATAGTGGCGCCCAGTATTTGAGATAAGTTGTTAAAAAAACTCACAAATCAGCATTTTTATGATCAGAATAATAAGAAGATTTTAACAAATTTGCACTCTTTATTATCTATTATCTTATAACTTTTTCATAAAATTGTATATAAGAAACATATCATAACAACTCATGTAATGATATGTTTTCTACATACACCCTTTTTGTCATTCTTGACTTTTGGACTTTTCAAAATTAATAGGCGAAACTACATTGCTATATAACTACCATTTTTCAAAATTATATTTATTTATATATTTATGTTTTTTCCAAAAAATATTATATTTATCTTTGTAGAAAAAAAATGGTATCTCTTGGAAGGAAAAACCATCAAAAATATCCTCTAAATATTTTTTTATTTTTAATTATTCAAATACCAACTACGTGTTTTAAAATCAAATGAATAATTGATAGAACAATGTGCATTAGATACTAAGTGCTTTGTGAAGCAAGTTTTCTTTCAAGAATACTATATTATGATTTTGGCGCCTTCTGAAACTGCTGCCCAGGGCGAGTGTTTGAACTCGCGCAGATAGTTTAAATATAATTTGATAATCAATGGAGTTACTTCTATAGAGTAGCAGGAATGAGATCGAGAGGGGGGCACGAATCGGGATCTACTTAGATCGAGACGGAGGTCGGAATTAAAAACGAGATCGGAATGGAGAGTAAAATAAAATGAATCGATAACAGAATAATCATCTGTATGTTGATTGAAAGTGTGATCGATTAATATACAAAATGAAAGATTTCATTCTATATCCACGCTGGTGGAACAGCGGGAAAAAGCGAGAATAAATTTGTTTTACGTATTTAAAGAAAAATATATATTTTCTTTTTAAATTCTATTCTAAATATTTAGTGCTATATATTTAGAATACAATTTAAGAAATAAGCATATAGCACAAATGTGTTTTATGGTGGTATGAAACGAAAAGATCTCTTATATCAGAATGTGAGTGGATAAAAATCTTGGCTTCTTACTAATCACACCTTAGCTTACCACTGTGATTAAACAAATCTTAAGGTAAAAATACGTAATAAAATTAGAATACCAGACAAGTAAGAAACAATGTATAGCCTAAACCAGTGAGTCTGGAAAATCACATTTTATACACGAGTTTCTTGTGTAATGTGGGTGAGCTCCAATTAGTAGATATATGTGAAGTTTTTATCATGTAAAAATTGTAATTTATGGTATATTGTCGAAAAGACATATACCTAAATATTCAGTTTTATTTCTAAATTATAAACTCATGCCTATTTTCCAGAAAAAGACGCAGAGACCTTAGAATTTCATATGATGCAGTTATTAAATATATTTCTTTCTTACTGCCATCCATTGATAGTTTCAAAGAAGCTCGTTGATTTCGCGTGGTGCTTAAAATTTTGCCCTTATTTTATGCAACTAACTTATTCTGCATAAGATTTTCAAGGGCTGTCCATGCCAATCCCTCGATCACATACATTCACCTTATAGGTTTGTTTTGTCAGTCTACTTTCATTCATCCTATGCATATTGCCAAACTACCGTAACATACCTCTCTTTTACATCTATTCCCATACATATCTTTCAAAAACATTCAACATTTGCTAAATAGGCATTGCATCTCCTCTACATGAATTCTACTGTTTTTCTGCAACATACAAGTTTTAGCATAGCCGTTTACTTTTACTACTTATTGCACTAAACAAAGCTCCATTCGATTTTTTCTGTATTTACTCGCCTTTCAATATCATTATAATCTATATGTATATTTACTTCATTTTATTTAACATTTCTTGCAACTCGCATGCCAATGGCGTAAACATTACTTGTCCGTCGGCATCAAAACGCATTTGACAACAGACAGCTCACTCATTCTTAGTTTACACTCATTCTTTCAAATCATATAAACTGCTATCAATAAATAGCTTGAATAGCTAGTCTTGGTGAGGTTTATACATCCAGGTTAGACACCGCCGTGTATGTCAAACCAGTCAGCATATGCTCCACATACAAGCCTTTTGTATAAAGATTGTAATTCCTTTATGAATTCTTTACTAGCGCAATGTAGATATAGGTAGGGTTTTCCATAGATCATTATTTCCCATTTTATCATAATGTTTATCCAAATCTATAAATGTATGGAAAATGTTCATTGTATTCAGCAAAAAAACTTGGATTGTACACTTTATCGTGTTTCAAAATCGAGATTATACATACTAAATCTCACTATCAATCTCATTCACTACCCATTCAATAACAAAATTGACGAAAAGCTTAGTTCTACAGCATATGCAGTCGAAATAATCCGGCGACTTATAGATGAAAGCACCAAGAGATTAGTTTATTTCACTTTATTTCATAGACTCATGACCTATGAAATTTTATTGTGAGTCACGCAGCCGATATTAACACAATTTTTGTGATGCAGAAGCAAAATATTCATGTCATTTATAACTCGAGATCAATAGCATTTTCTCATAGAAAAAGTTACAGTGATTGATACTTTAACTTTACCATCACAATACATATATAAATACCTGTTGATACATGTCAAAATAAATATATAAATTGTTAAAAAAATTGCGACATTCACAATACTGACACTAGACATAAGAATGACCTTGCTGCCTATGAAACCAAACTCGGCAAAATTAACAAATCATTTATGTGCGCTTCTATTATAAGGTCCCAATTGAAATTCAAAATCTGCCATTTCACGAATTTCAAACTTCCATTTTTGTTAAGGTTATGTGACAAGGGCTATTACCTTGGTGTCTAAATATTTTAACGAAAAAAAGAACCCGAAATCGGATTGCTCGTCTACCAAGTTGTTTCATGTAAGTTTCAAACGTTGTACTAGTTTTATTGACTAATCTATTCTATATCTTTGAACAAAAAGAGCAATTTATGAGTTTCTTGCCCACTTTTTAAAGTTTGAATCAACATTAGGAATGGGTGGTAATGTTAATGTCAAAAGAATAAAATGCCTAATGTATTTTTAGTGTAATTCTTTCACCTGCATAAAAAAAGGTATTTTTTATTAGATTTGATAATAATTTACGCATACCTACATCATTATTATAGTACATAATTAAATCCAGTTAAACAGACCAGAAATCTAGTTATAGATATTTAAAAAGTTTGGAGGTCTTCACAGATTCCATATTTTCTAAATTATTTTATGCCACCGCATCTACGTACCATAAAATTAAATTTACATTGTGAATATGCTGTGATTTACAAAATGATTTATCTGATTACGAAATGTTCCATTTTTGTTTAAAGCACTATTTTAATGTAAGATTATTGACGTGGACAGTTACAACATGACGTTGACAGATACCTTGAATGACATTTTTGCGCATGTCAGTATTTTTGTCTTGCGCACTAACAGCTTCCTTCAATCGATAATTACGCGTAAAAAGATATGCAGTGATAGCAGATAAATCTCAAGATATATAAAATGTACAATTATCAAAATTAATTTTAAAGTTTTTTTTAGTCAGTACTGACCCTTATGAAACTAAAACTAACCACGATAAAGTAAAGACAACAATAGAATAACTTAATTTTAAATTATTCCAATAAAAATCATAACAAATTTTAGTTTATTTAAAGTTTATTGTCAAAAATTATGTTTTAATTGTATTTTCCTACATCTGTCAAAGTATTTCTTGTTGGTATAGGTAAAATATCACCTGTTTTATTTATTGAATGGCATTATAAATGTTTTATAAGTCTTTGCCTTTAACAGTGATTTACATAAATATATTAATTACCCTTTTGAAAGTGGACCCATATGTTTAATTTGTTTAGTTGAATTATTTGGTAGGTTGAAAAATCAAGAAGTGGCTTAATTTATAGAATTAAAGCAATTAGTACTAATTATGTACATTTGCCTTTTTTTTTAACATTTACAAACAAACAATCTTGGTCAAAAGCGTAAACTACTTAACCCTTTCAATTTATAGTTAGGTATTTCGTATACTGTGAGACTATGTTCAGCTTAATTGTTGATAGCCTTAATGACGTCAACGACATTATGACTGACTTAGAGTAGGTCAAAACGATAGTTAAGTCATCAACCTGAGCTCCTTACTCCACCCGGCCGCCGACCACTCCCGGCCGGGCAGGAGAACAGGAACCGACCCGTGACGATTTCCGGTGACATCCTAGGCGATACCTCTCAGGAGTCGTCCATGGGGCATGTCACGCCGTCGGCACTCACACGTGCCGTCCGGCCGCGCTCGGTGAAGCTATATAAGTCGTCCGACCGGTCGCCAGACTCGTCGCCTGACTATATAGCAACCGATCACTGGCTTCACTTTCAGGGGAATTTTTAGTGGGTTTCAGTCCCACACTACCCACGCGTACAGGCGCGAGGGTGTGCAGGATAGACATTTTTTACCCCTCCACGTCGCAAGTGCGAAACCAAAAAAATAAATAAAGTGCTAAAGAAATAAAATCAATTTTGTGAAGTATTGTAGTGTGATATTGAAGCGAACAACGCTCAGAAGAAAAATAATAGAAAGATTTTCTTAACCAAAATAAATAGACACAACTGAATCTTCTTATTTATTTCGAAATGCATGGGCATATTAATTTACGTCTCTTACGTCTTTAAATTATTTAAAATATTCCAGATCATATTATAAAACAGAAAAAAAAACTCTCTATTTTGTTCACGCAAATCTAATCACAACTGAGCCTGACTATTTCTCATTTTAAAATATTTCATTTTTCACTTTAAGAGATTGTATAATTCATAAAATCGATAACAATTCCAACGATATATCTCAAGATTTCTGATAATGTAAAAAGTCTATCATGTACAATGGTTGCAAATCAAGTGAAGATGTTATACGACATTGCGAATATTTGTGTTATCAGTTTTTTACTCCTAAAAGATTATTGTCTAATATTAAATATGATATAAGAGTGCTTAAAAATGTATAAAGACATTCTTTTGTATAATCAGTGCATCAGGTTTTAAGTAATTGAATTGTATTTATCAAAATTTGCACTTCCAACACCAGCCATAAATAAAAATCACAATGTAATTTGTACATATTTTTAATGATAACTATGTTTATCGGTGTTTAGCACCGCTTTGTGTACAGTAAATATTAAACATTGTATTAATGCAAAGTGCTTTCGCCTGCAAGATACTGTGTCATTGCTTAACGCTTAAAATTGTAAGTTTTGTGCTTCAAAGCACTATTTCCTTATTTTATGCCTAGGTTATTTTTGTTAGGTAGGTACTCACTTACATAAGATTATAAATATTTTTCGTTTGTTTTAATTTGTCTTTATAAATAAAGACAAGACTAGTAATTTACTAAAATTATAAGGTAAGTTGAATAATTAAAATTAATGGAAAGTACATAATTTATCTGTTCATTGAATAATGATTTGTGGGAAAAATCGGCAGGGTTTTATAGCTTTATCTTGAACCATTTAATTCTGACTATTTATCTTATATTGATTTTCAACATAATTATTTTCTATTATCCTTGATGTGGGTTTTCAAAGTTTTTTTCGTATAATATTCTGAATAGGTATTTCGAATTACTTGTAATTAAAATTACATCAATATCAGTTAACTTGTATTGACACCGATTGATTGTTTAGCTGTCATTTAGGCGAAATTTTTTGTTTTGTTATGATTCACAAACGAAGTAAAAATATTGTTGTGTGTGATATAATTTTATCGATGAGAGATTTGTGTAGTGTGTAGATATACATTAATTGATTTTTATCTTAGAATTCAAACGTAAGTGCACCATATCACAACTTAATTTTCTTTCATAGTCACAAATAGATAGCTTATCAGTGTGACTTGCTTTTGCTTTGCCTGGAATTTCGTTGTAAATTTTAGGTTTCTGTAAGCCTTATAGCTTTTAAAAAAGCATGCGTATTTCATGGTTTGAGCATGTAGTATTTAAAACAAATCATGAAGTAGTAAATAAGTCATTTACTTTTACAATATTTCGTAAGTATTGCAGTATCACATTCGCTTACTTTGATTAACATAATTCACGTTTCTCAATACCCATATAAAATGCAATAACTTTTAAATAGTTTAATATTTTTACATTAATATTTTTATTGCTACATTTTTCTATATAACCTATGTTTTTACTTTATGACAGTGCTAAATTTACTAAATGGTCATATAGGCTTAGTCGCGGTAAATTTCATAAGGCACTCATTCTTTTTAGTAAACCTTCAGTAATTTATGTAACATTTAAAAGAACAAAGAAGAATGCAAGCAACCAGAGAATAGATGATCATTGCCACCCATGGATACTTGTGACTCTGAAGGAATCACTACTGTACTATTGGCGTTCTCAGAAGGATAGGATATGTAATGGCAGTGGACTACCGATACTCTCACTTATTCAACTAAATGCAACAGCAAAGCTGCCGCTTCATATTTTTATTAAGAGTATGGTATCTCACCGTTTGAGCCGACCCATTTTCATGTTGCAGTCCTGTTGACCACCGCATGGCTCTACCATGCTCAAAAAGTTTGAGCACAGTTAGGAACATAATACTTAAACAATTCACATTTCAATAAATAATTTTATTAAATCCCAGTTGCAATTCTCTATTATTCCATACTTGTGCCATGAGTGTGATTAATATGAACAGGAAGGTGGGAGTCGTGGCACAAAGTGTACCAATGTGCACTAAGTGTGTACTAAAAAAATTTATTAGTTGGGCTTTACTTGATGATAATTGCATGTATGGTAAAAAATTGTGTTACATACAATATCCCATATTAATCAATAGAGGAGAAAATTTTTCAATCATCCCTAAAGTTCTAAACATATTGCGTTAACTGCAGATCAATCACCGAATTTTTAAATTCCAAACTTGCTCTTTTGTAGTGGTTTTTGGTAGTTTTAAAAATTAATACATAATTTGCTTATACTTATTTGCTTGTTGGTAATCTGAAGAAATTAATATAAATATTAAAACATTTTTTTTCAGTTACCTTTATTATTAAATTATTATTTAATCATAAAGTTATTGTAAAAATTAAAACAATTACCTTTACAAAAAATTTTATGTACCAGCACGGGTTAACAAACAAACAGTTTTGTCGCAATGGTGGGGAGTAAATATGAAAATCTTCAAAGTCCATTGTGGTTTAAAAGTACTTCATTTTATGCATATTTCTAATATTCATTTCTAAAATATATCTTTTTTGGAAGTAAAGTGGAATTTTCGGAAATACCCTAAATCTGTATTTATGAATGATACTAAGTGTACATAACTAATGCTATATGTTTAATATATCGTCATTTTGACAATAACACACATTAGGCATTCATTGTTATTTGAAGCGACATTTTTTAATATTTCGTATGGGGAAATGTGCATATATCATTATTTTTATCACACAATATAATGGTTACTATCCTACTTTGATATTCGGCTCCTAATAAAGCATACAGCGTAAACTCTTTATAACATTATCCTTTATAACGATAAACTCCCTATAACGTTGGAAGTGAGCCCAAGTTGGTTGGTTTGCGTTAAAACTCACATATTGAAACACTCTTTATAGCGATACGCCATTCTCTATTACGAAGAATTATGAAGAAATGTGTTCATATTTTTAGACAGTAAATATTTATTATCGGTATTATTGTTTATGTTATGTTATCAGGTAACAAAAGACTTTGAAGCTCCGAAACATCCGAGGTCGGTCTAGCTTTTGTTATCCTTAATTGCCTTGAACACGTGCAGTATGACGCATTGTTTTCTCGGAAGTGATGGTCTTCGACCAATCATACTGGGTACCTATCGTATTATCAGTCATAAACCTACTTTGAAACTGTTAACATGGCCAGTAAACGAAAAGCGATTAGTGTTGACGAAAAATTTGTGTGATACGTGCGATTGAAAAGGGAGAAAAGAAAAGTGCCGTTGGAAGGCGTTTTGAACTAAGTCAATCCACTGTTGCTACCATTTGGAAAAACCAAAAAACAATTCTACAGTTTTGTTTTGTTCACTCCATATAACGATAACTCTCTATAATGACAAAAAATGCTCAGTCTCTTGAGTTTCGTTATAAAGAGTTTACACTGTACTTTAATAATTGATTTTTACAAATGAAATGTTCAATCAAAATGTCAATGGATTTTATCTTCACACAAGCTCATGTCTACTGATTTGCCTATTGGCATGCTAATCAGTGATTTATCAATATCTCTGATTAATTCATAATATCAAATTAAAAGATATGGTTCTTAATATGTTCTAATGCCACATTGAGAGATATGTTTAGATTTAGTGATTACGTTTCATATTTTCTTTTATGTTCGTACTAAATTTTGGTATTAAAAATAAAAATGAATTTGTACATTTCTTTAATTTTTACCATTTAACTGTTCAACAGACTATAATTATGGTTTGCACAAATATAGCTTGTATTATGTAAATAAACCTAGTGTTTATTATCTCATTAACTCAAAAACTGAATTTTTAGTAATGAATTTGGAAGTTAATGGTAATTCACATTCCATTAATGAACCATTATAAAATAAATACATATATGTGAGTAACTATGTGCTCAGCAATAATGCAAATCATAACCCATAATTATGTTTATGTAAAATTCTATATTAATTGGCCAATACTTTAAATTGTTATTGAAGAACCGACAAGAAAAAAAGCACTTTTCAACTTGAACAGCAGTACAATTATAGTGTAGCGGAGATGTAAATTTGAAACCTGTTCAAAGACGTATTGATAATTTAATAAAAAAAAAAAATCAAAATTTAAAGCAACAACACAACAGACTTAATATCAATTCTTAATAAATCTTTGACAATTATGAAACATAATTATCTATTTTTACATTCATTTATGTTCTTTAGAATAGACCTCCAAATAAATCATTATTTTAATCTTTGTTAATTAGCATACATTATTTTCTAATGTGATTTATCACTATTGTTATGTTCATTATAATTATCTGGATGTAGTATTACATAATGAACTATTTATTGATATTACAGATGACTTTATTGTTAATATTTTAGTACCAACAGAACAATAGTGTTGAAAATACTGTGGATCTACTAGCTTACAGTCGTGACTCTGGCCACATACATTTAGAAGGGATTTCTCATTTTTTGTGTCATATTCATTTTATTCTAACTCCCAAACTCACTATTAATCCTTATTGTAATCCAGTTTCCGTATCATTCTTATTCCAGTATCGTTTTAAATTCTGGTCCTTGTCTCAATCCTAATTCAGATCTTGGTGTTGCTTTTGATCCGATTGGGGTACCTTTCTGATCTTGATTTCGTTTTCGATTCAAATCTTCAAATCTCTATCCAATGACAATGATTGGTCAAGTTTTAACCACAATATATTATTACTATACGAGACTCCAATTTATCGATCATTAATTTCATTATTGATCATTATTGTCTTTTCAATATGGCGTAAACTCTTTACAACAAATTTTGTATAATACACCATTCTCTATAACATGAAAATATAAAACATATTTGTTAGTTTACTTTTATTATCCATCCATTGAAATATTATAAGATAAAATTCACTTCTATAATGTAATGAAATGTTCAATGAATATGTCTACAGTATAATTACACATCTAAACAAAAATCTGGTCAGGCGTTACTTTGGGCTAAATTTGAATCCTGCTGTAACTAGGAATTTTCATGAATAAGAAGCATCTTGAGGTATTATTTTATAATTAAACAACAAATCAAATATTACTTGTGGCAGGTGACAAATTACAGAATCAGTTTTTTCTATTTTCTAGATTAAAAGGAGCTTATTTCATTTTCCGACCCACAAAATTTTGTGCTAAAATTCACACCAATTTGTTGCTCTATTGTTTTCTGACAGTAGGACAAACCAACAAACATACTTTTGTAGTATTAAAGTAGAGCTATTAGATTGTAATAATGAATAATGGAAATCGAAATTAAAATTATTTAAAGATAAAAATAAGTTGTAAACTCTTTGCTATCTCTTCCTTACAAAATATTAAAAATTGTTCTTAATATGTGCAGTACTATTGTTGACTAGTTAACTAATGCCCGCTCTGTCTAATTAACAATTTGAATTGAATGTATGTTCATATCTCAGTTATTTTTATGTTTGTGTATAAAAAATCAGCTTTTATATGTTTATGATAACAAAACTCGAAAAGTAGTCAATCTAATGACTTCAAATTTTGTCACAATATTGTATTTGATATATGCATGTGTTTTGACTTAATCCACTTCTTTGTACTATTAAATTGTATGACTATTCTAATTCTAAACATTTTTCATAGGAAGCTGTACTATCCCGAACTAATGATATAGTCTATATTTTATTTTTATACTAGCATTTGCCCCTGCTTCCAAATTGAAACTGTGACAGTAACTGTATCGAAATTGAATGTACATTGGCAAGTAGCATTGAGAGCCGGGAGTGGAACCATATTGCGAAAGGGACCGCGATCGAAATTACAAATGGGCCGAAGATTGTGACCGGAATCAAAATCAGGAGCATTATTACCATAATACTAAGATCAGAATTGATAGCAGAAATGGTATAGGGATTAATGTCAAGACTGATCAATATAAAGATGAAAGAATACATTCTATGTTCATATTGAAAAATCTGTGGAGAGAAAGCTAGTAGAGTTATCCGAAAAATGATTTCGTTACACAAAGAAAAAAAAAATAATTCATTGCAAAAAAAAGTAAAATAAATAGTCCATTGCAAAAAAAGTTCAAATTTTTAATTTCCTAGATGCTGCATAAATAAATTTGTCGCTGTAAATATTTGTCATCACATTGTGGATGAGTAGTCTACTTTTAAGAATGACAGATACTGACAACAGCATGATAGGAGAAATTGGGATTGGAAAATATAACTAGACTCAAATTAGAGATCCTGATTGAGTTCAGGTTCAGAATAGGATCAAAAATAAAAAATAAAAATATTTTATGTTCTTATGGGGTCTTATGTTCTATGGCCAAAATCTAATAACATAAACATTGAACAATGATTGAATGTTATTGGTTGTTGATGTAAACTTTTGCACACCATTTTACAGCCTCCTCGCGGTTTTGTATTTAAAAGGAAACAATTGCTAATTTGGCAATAATTTTGAAGTAATATCTGTTATTATTTTATATATTTCATATTTTCAAAATGTTGTAAACTTAATTTGTAGGCAATTGATTATAAGTGCTGCTTCTATTGTTGCATTGGCTAACTAAGGCACACATAAATGCAAATTTTACATGCTTTCGTATTATATTGATTTCACAGTTTTCTTTAAATTATGTCATCAGATAAAATAACTTCATGAATATTAGACAATGATGAAATTTTATCTTTCTTATTTTTTGCGCATATCATGTGTTTGTTTGTGAATTTATTTATTGCCACATATCTTTCAAATGGCTAGATGGATTTCGACAATTAAGGTATCGTTAGATTCGTCTCAAAAATCCGTGTCCTTAGATAGGTATTTAAATATAAACAAAATGGAAAAATTAATAATTTTTGGCGCCAATAAATAGTTCAATTTTTTTTTTAAACCAAGCCTATTGAATAGGGTATCAAAATAAAGGCAATTAAAAGATTACAAAAATATACATATGCCATGTATTTAAATTAAATCAGGAACAATTACAACCATTTTAATTCAATCATTTGAATAAATTTGTAATCAGTGCATTCAAATGGTCATATTTTGGTTTTAAATCATGTTTAATTTAAATATTATCATGGTCTTGTCAATGGTGCTGTGGGAGTTATCCGTAATATAGAATGGACAACTTTACGCAGAGACCAGCCGGAAGTGGTAGAACTGCCTCAAGCTGTATTTCTAGAGTTTGATAACTCTAGTATATCGGGCAACCGACCCAGCATTAGTGTACGTATTAAGCCCTATACTACTGAATTTGATGCTTTGCGTGGTAAAGGAAAGATCAAGCTACATATGCTTCCGCTAATTTTGAGCTGGGTGATGACAGTTCATAAATTGGGGGTCACAACTTTAAACCGGGCAGTTGTTGATTTAAGTCGTAATCTTTTCGCGAAAGGTCAGGCGTACATGGCTTTGAACGGGGTCAAATCATTCTCAGTTCTAGCGACAAGTTCGATAGATCCTAGAAAGGTATTACATCAACCACGTGACCAATACTCTCTTAAGGAATTTAACTGTTTACGTCAATTATAATTTTCATTTGTGTTTTGTTTGAAACTCTATCAATAGTACTTATCAATAATTTCTACATTTTTCCCGATGTACAAAAGTCATAAAAGTACATGCTTTCGTATATAGGAATGTGCCAGACGGAAAATTAAAAAGTTTAAAATAAAATGAATAATTAAAAAATATAAAAACTGACTGCTAAAATCAACAGATAAGCAATGCACTAAAAGGACCGAAATAAGATTGAGAAAACAGACTACTAAAACCTAATATCAATTAATGGGTCCCGGCTGCTACCAAACATAATGTAAATTATTTAACTTAGACTTTCAACTCGTAATGTAGTCTGTTAAACCAAAGTAGAGTTTATTCGTTTTTAATAGTTTATTTTCTTAATCTTATTTCAGTCTTTTTAGTGCGTTGCTTATCTGTTGATTTTTGCTGTCAGGTTATTTTATTTTTTTAATTATCTATTTTTTTAGTAACAGTGCTTATTATTTCATAGCTAGTATAATTTGTTGTATTAATCTCGATTAAATTATGAAATTTATTAGGAAAATAAAATTACATTGTTATGTGGTATAAAAAAAAATTAGGATGAAAAAAAACCTAGACAATTAGAGTGTAGATGGCAGTCATCTATTGAATTTGAATTGATTAGAATTGAACAACTTAAATAATTTGTAATTTTATATTTAACAAGTTCAATTTAGAATCAAAATCAATTTCTATTTTATATTATAAATTCATGAAGCCACTCAATATTTTTTCTGAAATGTTTGTAGGATATAAATTTTGATATAGTTAAATATTAACATGACCCTAATGCAATAGTGCAAGCAGTCATAGCTAATAGATCAAGCTGAGAGGATCAGTAATACATTTCCTGTAACAGTAGTCGGAATAAACACAAGATGAGATGAGTTATTGAAATGTAATGTGTGATAACGGTTTGTCTTGTATTGAATGTGATCTACCCTCTTACACAAAATTTTGCTGCAAACTCATTATCAAAAGCGAAATATATTGATATTTCGTGAATTGTGTTTTTTTTCTATAAAAGTAATTTCACAAAACAAGTAGTTGCTAGGAATAGCGCATAGGTATATACCATATACTTATGTGTAATATTTGATCAAAACAAGTGTTTTGAATATAAAAGTGAGTTTTATTTACCCATAAAAAATATTCATAAATTAATTTTTAATTAACAACCTTTAGATAGTTTGGTTGTATTAGGCAAACTACTTGTTAAGGTGAATGAAGCGGAGAATATTCAAATCAGTAAAATACTGTTTAAGTTACTCAATTTTAATCACACAGCAACCGCCATATTTAACGACAATATTATGACAATCGAACAGTAGCGCCATCTAGTGATCATTTTAGACCATATTTTATTCAACACTCGCTGTATGTGGATAGTTCGATGTCGAACTATCCATACCATACATTTAAACATATGTACGTTTAAATTAATTTGCCCATCTTGTAATTTGGTATGGGAGTAGCAATCTAGTTTAGCATTAGTACAACATTTTTCAAAATTTTATAACACTGAACAATTTTACTATATTCTGAAGGAGTGTTACATACAACTATGCCAAATGTGGAAAGAATACATGAATTAATAATTTGATATAAAAGTGCATACATTGATAATTGTTTACTATTTGTTATTATATGTATATATATATATATATATATATGTGTATATATATATATATATATATGTATATATATATTTCTTATTGTCTGTATTACCATAAAATTTTATTATTGTATTTATTAATATAAATATTACATAGTTAATGTAATTCTAGATGTTCCCGAAACTCCAAAGAGCGGAACTCGTATTGAGATTTGACGGTTTTGTTCGACTTAAATCAACGATCGTAATATTAGAAAATGTCGGAGGAGCAGGCGTGTCTGGTGCGCGCCCACTCCGATTCTGAAAACTCAGCTAAACTAGGCAGTTTTGGCTCTATCAGTTGCAACATGACGTACACCGAGGGAAAACTGGCAGGTCAGTGTGGAAACATAAAATATATGATCAAAGAATTATTATGAAGCTGGGTAAACATGAGATTTTGTAGATGTAAATTAATTCTTATGGCATATTGAACTGACAAAAAAGAAATCAATACAATTTTGAGAATAGGAATTATCTTCTATCAGCAACTTTCTTATTAAAATTTAATTTTCTTTTAAATTAAAATATATGTATAAAACATGTTTTTATTTTATAAGATTTCAAAAAATTGTAAAAATAGCTTGAAATCAAAAGTGTTCAAATTAAAAAATGCAGATTTTCTTAATTTTTTTCTTTATCAGCATCTTTTACTCGGCAATCTTTTATTTATTAATAAAATTTAGTTGAAATCTATAGTCCGAAATTCCAGAGTCTATAAACCTACATCATTTTTTAAAACTAAGACATGTGTGCATATGTCATATGTTATTCTATTTTTCATTAATGAGTATTTAGTATGCTGGTACTTTTTTTCACTTGGCCTCTTGGGAAGTGGATATCTAATGGAGGGGGATTCGGGTTCATGGTAGGACAAGGGGGAGTGGGTCACTGGAACTCTCATTTATCAGAAGAAACGTTAAACAGCGACATCTTCTACTTCACGTCTTTCTGAATGTAGTATCTGACCAGTCGAGCTGACTCATTTTTGTGCTACAGCCAAGTTGGCCACAGTAAGGCCCTACCGTAGTATATTTATACATAAGGTCCTTCTATATCTGTTAGGTATATACATAATTTTTATTTAAATAAATGCAATATTTTTATTTTGTTGTTGAACGAAGTTCCTCCTTACTCTACATTACTAGGTTAGACAACTTTAATTTTATATTTATATATCAACAACTTCTTCTATAGTATCAATTACAAGTTCCTAATTGCAAAACATTAGCATATTTAAATTGTTGTTCAAACATTGTGCTAGGCCATAGATGGAAGAAGTGATTTAGTGACCAATCACTGTCGAAATATTGATGACTAGATATTATAATCAATCTGTCAAACATACGTTCAGGCTAAGGCCTTGATGTCAAATAAATATTGATGTATCTGGGCATAAATTATAGAATATCATGTGTACTATTCTGTTCAATGTCGACTTTCAAAGTGAATTGTATGGATTTTTCTCTCATTTCGCTTTTTCCTCATAATGGCTTAGCCGATATGATCTTCAAGTGAAACTTTTCTCCAACATTCAAATGCCATATGCCATAACCTGGTTTCCATATATTCTTACCATCTTTTTGGTTCAAGTTGGTTTTGGTAAAATAGTAGAACTGTTCTCATCTCCATCCATAGAGAAAAGAATTGAATCATATTATTTGCTCTCATTCTATGTCATTTCTATTATATTTCCAATCATATCATTACAGTGAGATCTAATGAAAATTGATATGAATTATATATTTTTTTTATTTCTACGTATAATATAAAGCATATGCGTATTTGCACTTGACTGGATATTTTATATTTAATTCCGTACTATTAGCTTTTGATGATTACACAAAAATTATGTTCATCTGAAAAAGCAAATAGCATACTTGTTGTATTTTTATGAAAACTCATTTTTTGTTCTATGATCAGTATCGAGACTCTTTAAGTATCGCTTTTTTTTGTTAGGTGGCGAGAGCGCTGGCGAAACGGGCGGAGAGCAGAGCGCGCCCCCTAGCGGCCGCGACGGTGAAGCTGGCGACCTCATAGACTACAGCGACACCGGTGTGCTGGCGCAATTTCACGAGGATGCACTCAAGCGGGTTGGTATTGTGTCGACAGAGAATTGGATGATCGAGTATGCACAACATAGCTTTTATTTTTTTAAAGGATATTTTTAACAATTGCAACACAATCAAGGTAAAAAAACAAGAATTACTGGATGTTTGTGTATTTTTTTTTTGTGAATGTAAAACATGCTATGTTCTGTCTATACAATGTGAAAGTAAACTAAGCAAAGCGTGTTAACAATTTGACAGGACCAGAAACCATTTTTTTTAATTTTACTCTGCCCATATATTTCTTTGTACTCTTATCATTTAAAATGTATTGCACAAAACTGAATGACATTTTGATAACTACATATCATTTCTTAGAGTATACCTTAAGAAGTTATGTATGTAATTTTTGAGTTAATAACTATTGGAGCAAATAATAAGAAAAGAAAAATCAAAGTTTTATTTGACGAATAATATTAGATTGATAACATTTGAAATGTTTTTCTATCATTTTTTTTTTCTTTGTTTTTGAAATGCAAACAAATTATATGTATATGCTGGTACTTATATATATATATATATATACTAGATTTTTCCCGTGGTTCCACTTGCATAGACATGAAGTAATGAAAAATTTTTTTGGATAGAATTTGCATGAAATCCATTCCTAGTGCGTATCGACATCCTGAAAAGAGTAACTATGCCAAACTTCAAGTCAATTGAACTTATAGGTCAGAGATTTCATGATGAGTCAGTCAGTGGTATTTCGCATATATATATATATATATATATATATATATATGTATATATATATATATATATATATATGGATATACAAAATATTTATGTTTTAATAAGAAAATATATCTACTTATTTTGAAGGATAGTATTTGTCAAGTGATATTGTATGTTCCATTTTTAAAATAAAAGTATCCGTGACATCACGGATTTTTTTTAAATAAGTACATACTTATTTAAAAAAAAAATTATGAATCTGCGATAATGTCTTACAGATTGCCTTATGATTGTATCATAGAGTACAAGTCAAAAATGTTAATTTACAGAATAAGATGTCATTGAATCAATTTCAGTTTTTCTCATAAGCTTTTAAAATGGTTTTCGGATTTTAGGCATATATAGAATCAGGATAAGAGTGTCTACAAACAGTTTTTCTTGTTTTTGTCAATTAGGAAATTTTAAATGTCAATTCAATAATTGTTTTAATAAAGCTAAAAATTTATGACAACCGTAGGCACAGACGAATATTTATAATGTTTAGCAGAAAAAGGATTCATTTTTACAAAGTTATTTAATGTAAAATTCCTTTTAGGCTGGTTGCGGATTGTCTCAAATGAAGATTCTGATAGCCTGCGGACTGGCCATGTCCGGTGCTGCACTGGAATTGGCCGTTATACCCTTCATACTGCCATCAGCTGAAATAGAACTGTGTATATTGGAGCACGAGAAAAGTTGGTTAGGTGAGCTTGCTGATGGTTTAACCGTTTTATATGTAAAATGAAATAATATTCAAGTCACAGCAGTACAGTTTGCTCTTCGCTATTAAAGTAAACGGCACCCGACTACCCCTGATGCTCCATAATTAATTATCAAAATCTGTACATACAAACTAAGTTACGAGGGAACAGATGTACATACTCACATACACTGATAAAATCATAACTGTCCTTTGACCATGCCATAGCCAGGTAAAAATATTTAGTACAATTTAATTATTTAATGGGAATGGTTAAAGAGTTTGACAAATTTGATATTGTCAAATTCTTCATATGTAAATGTACCTTTAAATGCCCGTACATCATTTAATTAACGGATAAAGAAAAGTTTTTCTAATTTAGATCCTAGGGTATTATGTATCGTACTAGTTGTATTTATGTCACAAAATCTGTCAGTTGAGATTAAATCAATGAAGGCCATGCGTCTTATGCTTTAAATGTTATTTCTCTATGTAAATAGATGTATTACAAAATTTTGTGTATCAATCACCATCAATCTGATTGCAGTAATGATCAGTCTGCTCGGCTTGTGTCTCGGCTCAATCGGATGGGGCAACTTATGCGACAGGCTCGGTCGTCGGCGCGCGCTCGCCTCCTGCCTCGGCGTCAACATCGTGTTCTCGTTGATAGCCGCCTTCATGCCTACCTACGGAACTCTGATGATGGCCAGGTCGGTTAAAAATGGGTGCATGTATATTGAAAAAAATTCTAACATTACTCCTGTCATCACCAGTTCTCACAACCTTTATTGTATATAGTGAATTGTCATTTTTATAGTTTCTCACCTATAAAGATGAATTGTTTGTGCACTAGGATGCGAAGAGAATGAATGTAATTAGTCTTAAAATGGCTAAAAATAAAAGGAAATTCATGGACAAAAGCAATCGAACGATGAAAGTACAAATTTTATTTTTGTCTCGAAGTAATAGGCCCAGGATAACATTCGCAGATGGACATTGTAAACATTTTTTGTATTGTGTCAGGATTTCAATTAACCCTCCACTGTGGCATATACTGTTCCACAATCTTTTTATTTGAGATTAAGGGATGGGCCAGTGCGATTTAGAGGCTGTTAATATCCTTTGTCGCTAACGCGTTTATATCGACCGGCATCGACGGCTTAACATGTTCTCCGAGACACTGAGCGAGTGGTTTAATTTGGCACTAGTTGAAAACTCACTGGTCAACGCCCATCACCGGAACTAAATCTGGCAACTTGTGCTGACGCTCTTAGCCACTGAGTCACTGCCGTTAATATTACAGGTTATCATAATTTTCTCTTGTAGACTTTGCTCGGCCATCGGTTCAGGCGGCATAGCCCCGGCTGCGTTCGCGTATGCCGCCGAAGTCGCGCCGCGCGCCTGCCGAGGCAGGGCCCTGTCGGTGCTGCTGCTGTTCCTGGGACTGGGGCTGCTTTACGCCGCTCTGGTGGCCAAGGCTGTGGTGCCGACCACCGGTGCTGAGACCCTCATCGAGAACAAAGAGCATTTCAGCGCTTGGCACAGGTAACGCACAGACAAAATAGTAATATACCCTAAACATAGTCAGACATCAAAATAATTGCATAATTGTTCTATATAAAGTGCTTAACACATTATTTCAAAATACAAAATGTACTAAAATTATGATATTTTTTTATACAAACAATGTCATCTTTTCTTATTTTTTTACAATAATTTTTAAGTGCTACATTTAGACATATTTAACTTATGTTTTTCAATAGATTTGGCAGGTATCAATAATGCCAGTGTTATGTAATATTGAGTTTCATGTTTCTACTTTTTGGGCATTAACCACCTATAAAAATCATATATATAATTTTTTACAGATATCTGCTGTTGTGCACCCTGCCCATCCTGGCGGCGCTGATCAGCCTCATTTGGACGCCAGAGTCACCGCGTTATCTTCTAGAAGTTGGAAGAGAAGTAGACGCCATGTCGGTCTATCAGGTGAATGGCTAGCAATTTTCATGTGCAATAAATATCATTAGACTATGTTTGTATCTATGAATTGTCATAAATTATTTTAAATAGGCTTTTCAAGAATGTTTTCTTTTATGAGTATTTTTGAAAGACCTTTGTCTATGTTTTGACGTGAGTTGTTGGCCTAAGTATGATAGTTTCGAAGTATCCTACAAACTTGCACTTCACTAGGAGTCGCATTCGGAAACTCATAGAATGCTCGAGTTGCAGTCCAGCATTAATGGTTTGGTCATGGGTTTATATCTGTGAATTAGTAGTTCCTTACTTCCAATTTCATTATTCGTCCCTCAGTTTTAACACATCAATTACCGCAGCTCCTGTCACCAACACTTCTATAGCTTGTTCCTGCTCTTCATTCGACATAGACCTGTTAAATTTCCCACCGTTAGATTCATTGCATGTTATGGAACTCCATAATTATTCTTTTTCATTGTAACTTTATATGGCACCTCGCATGTTTAATACAGATTCAGTCCCAATAAAAGCAACAGTACTATATGTTCTTCGAAATCAAAAAGGATATTGTAGTTTCTTTAATGTATGAGAATGTATAGATAGTATTTAAGTAGATCGCTTATTTATCCGCTGTAGTAAAAAATTACAGGCAGAGAAGGAAGCACTGGGGTAAAGGAGTGAGTTTCTTGTTGCAACACCAATCTACCCTCTCGCTCTATATATATATTTCTTTTTAGATAGCATTTTTGAGGAACAAACGAGCATGCGGACTACCAGAGTGTATGTCGTCACCAGTGCATTGTCGGCGTCTTGGGTAGTAATAGGATGTTTAACTTAAGGGAAATGTTTGATATAGAGGGGAGTAGGATGATAGTGGAGAAATGAACCATCGGAACTCTCATCACAACAGCAGAAGCTATTACTTCATGTGTGTATTCTGTAAATACACATGTCAAGTAATAGTAAAATATTCTGATAGTGGTATCTCACCATATTTTACCAATTGTCTGTAATTTATTTATTATTAGAAATTGTAATTAATTATTAGTAATTGTAAATATATAAATCACTTGAATATTATTGATTTCAATTATTATAATAGGGCAGTATATCTCACATTTTCCTTAATCTTTATTTATCTTAACCTCAAAGCCAATATTTATGACCATGCCATTATAAATGCGTAATAAGATAATATTAAGGCCGTCCCCGACAAACTACTTCCCAATATTTTAATATATTCCATTTCGTGTACCGGTCCACAGGGCATACACGCCGGCAACAAGATACGCGTGTGCGGCAAGAAACAGGAAACGAATAGCGGTGACGCGGACTACCGGCTCAGCGAGCTGGAACTGCCGGGCAAGAGGCGCCCGCCCGCCTTGCACCACGTCAGGCACAGCGTTAAGATGGTAGGTTATACGTCTTAGAACATCATAGAAGAAGTTATTTCCACTATAGCTGAATTATAGAGTATCATTGCACTGCTGCGTTTTGTACCACGTTTGTATATAAAATAGTATTTATGGTCTCTCTTTATTGATTGAGATGTAAATTAAAATTAGAAACTGTTCAATTGTTACTATCTATAAAAGTGCTTCTATAAACATGTTTACGACATAGCGACAGGCTAGTTTCTCAGCACTACAGCAGTTCGCTCTATCAGTTCCATTTCTTCATATAAATTCATCAAAAAACTGGTAGAGAAATATATATAGCTATAGTACTAATTCCAATCGGACGTGCAGTCCAAATTTGTATTGCAAACTACGACAGGATTAGACAAGTGGCTTTCACTGTCGTAAACGCTCTTAGAATTACGAAATGTATGGAAATTACAGTAGCCGAATTTGCCATATATATTTAGCTTTTTATTCTAGGAGCGTTTATGACAATGAAAGTCATTTGTCTGGTCCTGTCGTAGTAGGCAATATAAAACTGGACTGTAAGTCCGATTGGAACTAATACTATAGCTACATACATTTCTCTACCAGGTTTTTTGGTGACTTTATATGAAGAAATGGAACTAATAGAGTGAATTCCATCCCTTTTAAGTAGTGATGAGACTTTTCACTCATATATATAGGTGTTTGTTACTAATAGGTTTTAGTCACCCCTCCACCTCGGTCCAGTGCTGATTAGGGGCTGCTGAAAATCATTGTCACCAGTGTGTTAATAACGTCCGTAATCGTTGACTTAATGAACTATCCAAAACACAGTGTGGGCGGTTCTGTTTTGAATTGTCACCTCGTTGATCATTATCCCTGTTGTCAATGTCAAACCTAATACTTTTTGGGGTGAACGTAATGCTTTTACCCACCACCGCTCTCTATTAGTACTAGTATTTGTGATATCCATTGACTACAACCTAGCAGAATTTTTAGATTTAGATTTAGATTTACTTTTATTCATCACAAATAGATTTTATTTTGTTTCTGCAAATAGGCCAATGTATTCCAGCACAAGAATATGTTTATGTTTATGCTATTAGGTTCTGTAGTATCTTTGTCCCTTGAATGTTTTATTTGAAAGGGTCAATAAAACATTACCACGTCTATTGATTGAACGCAGTTCTGGCAGGCCTTCTTCCAACTGTTCTCGACTAGCTACAGAAAAATCACCCTGGTCGTCGGCGGCACGCTCTTCATAGCGATCTTCATCCAGTTCGGTATAGCCGGCTACGTGCCGGTAAAGGTTGCGCAAACGCAACACGAGTTGTTCGAGGCTTCCAAAAAGAAGACGAGCAACGTGACCTACACCAATCACAGCTACAACACCACCCTCCAGAACGTGGTCTACACGAATGTGACATTTGACAGTTGCGTATTCCGAGACATGTTCATGTGTCATGTGACGTTTCAGAACTGCACCTTCTATAATGTCACTTTCACTACTATAAAAACGTCGTATGTGCTATTCAGGGGATCTCGGTTGTATAATTCGAGGTTAGTATGTCATCATGAATGAATTGGGACTCGTATGATCATTTTAGATCTTTATGTACTTTATTTGTTTATTATACTAAGAATCTCTTCCGCCATCTCCTTTTAAACTGACATTTAACAAAAACTCACTTATAAAATTAATTTTGCTTTCCAATCCTCCTTTTAATGGTTGTTTGGGCTAAAGCACATTATAGTCTAAGATCGGTCATTAGAAAAAGGTACCCTCATCTGTTAATTAAATTAAATAATGTTTTAAAGTCAGATAACAATATTATAAATTTATGAAAACAATGTCTGCCACTGTAGTTCCATTGCTACTAACATTAATTAAGTAATTAATAATGATTGTTTGCTTCTAACGTTAATTGCACATCGCACATACAAAACTTTCGAATGTGATGTTTGACACCTTGTTACAATAGGCGTCGACCTTCATGATCGACCTGCACGACTTTCATGCAGGTAGTTGTAGCACCTACAGCCAGGAGTAAACAGGTAGATTAATAAAACTTATTTCCCTCATCTGTTAATTAAAAATATTAACATGTATGAATATATTTATGACTGACGTAGTTACCGCAAATTATTTACGCAGCCAACATAAAAAAATTAATGTTAATAACAGTAGGACTGCGGTGGCAGACATTGTTCTCATAAATTTTATGCTATTTATCTGCCACGTAAAACATTATTTGATTCAGTTGACAGATGAGGGTACATTTTTTCTAATGCAGATGTTAGACTACTAAAGGAGGACACGGAATGCAAATTTTATTTTAAAAGTGACTTTTTGTCAAAAGTCATTTAAAAGAAGATGGTGGAAGAAGTTCTTATTCTAATGAATATTTTGCATGTAACAGGATTGCTTATCATTTTAAATTGTTTAAAGAAATATTAAAGAAGAATATGTATTAATGCCACAGATCTAATACTTTAATATTCAATAACAATTTATAGAAAATTACAAAAACAAATAGGAAATTTTAAAATACCTACTTTCACTGTGAATATTTCGCGCTACAAACTTTTTAAAAACTAATTTTTATTTATTTCTCTATTTATTTTTTCCAAAATTTTTTAATTTCTATCGTGACATCTAAATTCTATTATTCTGCTTGTTTACCTTTTCATATAATTACCTGAAAGAAATTTAGTCTACCTTTTTGAGACGTCAGCCATATTGGAACATGCGCTATATTGAAATTAGGTTGAAGTCACTTGTATGACTTGACAGTCTTTTATTTGATATCCATAAAGGATAGGGGGGAGTTAAATGGCGATTGGGCAGGCCATATCTAACAATAGCTTCAGTTTACAAAAGTGATTAACAATTGATACAAAATAAAATTCCAGATTATGCAGTAGAATCTGAGCAAACTAATATTCATATATAGAATTCTTTTTACATTTATGCTTATGATTTGATGAAATAAAGTCGGTCCGTTACTGTTAATTATGTATGAGAGACATTTTCATAATTGAGCAAATGTTTATATATGGAAATGTAATATATTCTGGCTATTAGTAGATTTTAAAATAATTATCACAAACATTCAGTTAAAGACTTTTGTATTTCAAAGTATATTCCTTTATTAATTTTAATGCAATTGATTTAATAGTATACAGTTGTTGAGCATTAATATTACGATATCTACAGCATAATAGATACAGACATTATAACGGAACGGGACATGGACCCTTGGTGCCAGCTGAACAACACCTTGGTGCTCGGCATGAAGCCCGGCTGCCTCCGGAGAACGGATCTGACTTGGACCCTGGATGGAGTGCTTTGGGAACAGTACGTGAACGCGATCACCATGCTGTCTACGTGGCCGATAGCCGTCTGCCCTTACAGAATTAGACAATTGTGTGAGTATTGATTGTTCATATTTGATGTCTGGCTTCCGAACGGAACACCATTTGTACAGACATAAAATATTGGCTCTGCTTAAAACGCTGATTGTAATTCACAATTTGAGGCATTTCTCTCCCCAGAACTTTGATTCTAATTTTGGAGTGACACAACTTCAAACCAATTAAATTTTATCTACAGATACAGATTAATATACCTATAAATAAAGTTGTAATGTAAGCCTAATGTGGCTTGTCTTCAAAAAAAAGTTCATTTTTACAAGATTCTAATTATAATAAAAACAGAAACTGTTAATAAAAATTAACCTCTTGTAAAAATATAAGAATTAAAAAAAATGTTACACAAAAGTTATTATTTAAAAATAAAATTAAACATACATGTGTTAAACACGGAAAAAAGTATAACAACATTTTTTCATCTATAATGCATTTCTTTGTAGTAACGGCTTTGGAACTGTACAGTGAGCATGGTCCGACATGCTCTTGGCCAGTCTTTATTTACTTTTATAATCTATAACGCCCGACAAAGCGGGCAGGTGACAGCCAGTAAGAAATAAGAAGAAAGCTCCACAGCAAAATTCCTATTGTAAGAGGTCAAGCAAAGGATTGTTGTAAGAGGCAGGGCAGACGAGGCTGTAGGCTAACCTGGGTCAAAATTTTAAAACAATAACAAGAAATAAAGAAAACGCTGCAAACTCACAAATACATAGACAACATAGTGGTCTTAAAATTGTGCTTCTTCTGAAGAGAATTATAATAATAATAATAATACTCGTATCTTCAGACATAGATACAAGTGGTGTATTATAATAAACATCAATAATATAAATAAAAAAAGGTAAAAAGTAGAAGTAATGGATGTAGATAAATTGTATTGACATTATCCTTTTTTATTTTCTATTCAAAAAGTAACATTCATGTAAGCAGGAAAACGTGTGCTTCGAAATCAATCTCAGCACACTTCAGTTTGGGTACTGACCGATGGATGGAACTCTTTTATTGTGTGTTTATGCGATAAAAATAATTAATATGAAGGTTGTGTTTTGATTCTCAAAAGTGCGGTACAACGCACGAAACTCTGCCGCTCTGAATTACATACGAATGATGCGATGAGCAGGCACAACGCTCCCCGACCTTGCCTTCTTCTCCTCCGCCTACCTATTTTACGCTTTCGTGACTAACTTCACAGCGGCAGTTTCGTGAGTTGTACTGTAATCCATTTTCGAACTCGCATGTAAATGGTATTTTAATATAATGCATAGATTTAATTATGGACATTTAATTATCTATTAAATGTTATTGTTTTATTGTGTTAAAGGCAGCACTGGTTATTTCAAATCTCTCAAATTTTTTCCATCGTTATGGAATCAAGTAATAATCCATTGAATGAAGATTTTATTGCCTGCTCCAAATTGAAAAGCTGAATACATGAAAAAATATATTTTTCACAACACTGGTCTGCAAAAAAAAATATTTTTGCCTCCTTTCTAGTTCATGTATAACGAATGATAAATTAGATGATTCTGAATAGAAATATAGTATTAAATCTTCCGTATCACATATAACTTTTTTTTAAATGGTAGTTTTAAATGAAACTCACTTTTTTGCTAAAAAATATATTATAAATGTTACAACTGATAGAAATATTGGACAAATGTGTTATAAAATTTACAAATCATTAGATGCTCTCATTGCTAGTTGTTAATATTATTTCATTTTGTAGTTTTCTTCCTTTTCATATTTTCTATAGGTGTTTCGCGACAAAGCGACCAACAGAAATCGGCAAGCATCGTTTCGAATAATTTTCCATTATAGCGTTTTTCTATGTGCAATATGTCTTGATGAAACCTTTCGTGTTCATCTGATACTGCTCAAGATTAGCGGAAAGAAATCCAAATGAGAATCAAAAATGAATTTTAGGGACATGTTGCATTTTAGGGTTTTGTATGAAGAAAGAAGTTCGAGGATGATTTCACGGTAGTTCTCTTTTTTGTTTCCAAAAAAATGACACACTTCTACAAAAGCGGTCCATGCTCTTTGTTCAGCTTCATTCAAAGTACTTTCAAAATTTGAGTCCTTCATGAGCTCTCGTATTTAGGGACCTACAAAGATTCCTTCTTTCATTTTCCGTCGCTGATTCGAAATTTAGTTTTGAGATATTGAAAACCTCCACCGTCCTTATTCATGGCTTTAACAAGATTTTCATTAGGCCCAACTTTATATGGATGGGTGGTAGAAAAATTTTCACTTTGAACTAAAGGTTCTTCTTTTATATTCTTGACTCCAGGATCAAACTCATTCTTTTTGGTCCAGTTTTACTACGTAATGCTTTTCTCTAGTGACTGTCCCATTTGCACAAAAAGCAACAAATTTGGTATATCCTCCTTGTAGTCCAGTTAACATTGCTACAACTTTTAGATTGGCACTTATGACTTCCTTCGAGCCAACCTCTTAAAGTTCTTGAGCAACTGTTACAACATGTTTCAGGAACCATTTTTGTCTCTTTCATCAACCGGAAATCAAAGTATTGCTGATAAATACTTTTAACTAAATTCGACAATGTGTTCCGTTGAGTTTTTATAATTTATACATATGTAGCAGATAATGTCTGGGGAGTTTTACAACTTTTGGCATATTGTACCTATAACAAAATAAAATTTGCTATTACTTTAGAACAACATTCTAATTGAGTGATTTTATTTTGTTTTTATAGTTGAAAAAATAAACACGGACAATATATTTTAGCAATAAGTAATAAAATTCAAAACTTACCAAAAATTCGGTGTTAACAAGAAACAATCACGATTCAAATTTTTAACGTACTGAGCGCTACGGTGACAGCGAGAACTGTAGGCGCGCATTCGTGCTAAAACCACGTCAACCATTATCTTCCTCTCTCTTTCTATCAGTGCGACCGGTTTCGTGAGTACTGAGACGATCTGAACTGAATAGAGCAGCATTAATGCAACGACGTTAGACAAAAACACGTAATTATGGAAATTAAAAAACTTTAATAAATTTCTATATGTGATAGAAAAAATGGAAAGCAAACATCGATGCAGCATATAAGCTTTTCATATTCATCATATTTTTGGGAGGATTTCGTTGCAGACCAGTGATATTAAAGGTTTATATAGCACATTCATAGACATACACTCAATACATTTAAACTTTCAGGTAAAATTTTGACCATGTTCTTTATATCTGTCCCACTTACATAGACATACACTTAAACGTTCAGGTACAATCTTAATGCTCTTTATTTCTGTCCTACTTAAGCAACAGAACACAAGTGATGTGTTTATGCTTTTTCATTCTTCTGGATCTCCGATATTAACTCCAGTTTATACTCCAGTATTGACTTCAGTTTCACAGGATTTTATTATGGAATACTTTTTTATTTAGTTGACATTTTGTACATGGATTGAGGATGCACGTATTGTTTGTGAACAGTAATTGCTTTTTAATATTGTGAAAAAACTTGTTTTAATATCAGTTGGACTCATTTTACATAATGACTAGTTATATACTTATAAATCATCGCATTAACCTCTACATTGTACAGAGTAATTTGTATGTGAGGCCCTATTTTTCGTATTTTTCTTTAATTCAAGCTTATTTCAGAGACTAAAAGGGGATGCTCTATTTACTTGTATTTTCTTTTATATCTTCTAAACTATGCATTCTAAAATTATAAAAAGTATGTATTAATATTTGTCACAATGAGTCCTATTATTTGACACATCATCCGGTGTATTTACTAGTAGTTTTTTTTTTTCAGCCATCATTAACGGCATCAGTCTAATCTGCCTGCCGGGCATATTCCTTGCGTCGAGCGAACACTGGCTGTATATATTGGAGACAGCGTACAGATTTCTAATGACGTTGGTGTACTTCGGCGCCACGGTCATGCTCTTGGAGTCGTTCCCTGCTAATTTAAGGTGAGATAGTTTTCTATATTCCTAAGGACTTAGTTGCATCATTCAAAAGCTTGCGTAAATTGAGCAAATAATAAAAACAACTATGGTTATTACATGCGCATGCTTTATTTTTTGTGCAATTAGATCTTCATAATGTTCATTTCTACTAATTTGTCTTTAAAATGATCTACTAGTACTTTTAACAACATTGTGGGTTATTTTAAATCTGAATATTACAGTAGAGGAAAACAAAAGTATCTGAATAATAAATATATTTAATGTTTATAGTGAATTAAGGTTTTTGTTCACAACTTTAAATATTTACTAAATATATGTACACACCAGAAATCTGAATTATTCTGTTGTGAATAAATGAATCTATAGACAATCCGATTTTGACATTTAATTTTATACATGTAACTGTATTATTCATTTAAATTTAAGTTAGTATAGATTTGTTCATTAATGCTGAAATTTTCCAATTCACATCAAGATGGTATTATTTTGCAACACATGGTTTGGGATAATATAAAACATTCATATTGATTTTATCACAATATATTACTCAATTTATTTAAAAATTTTGAAGGATAAAATATCCTTCAAAATATTAAAATGAGTATGTAATTTTATCCATATTCATTTTAATTTAAATGTTAGAATATGCAAAACCCAATTTATATAGGAAAGTATCTTCAAAGTTTTGAAGTATCCTTGAAGCGATTGATGAAATGGAAAGGCAACTTTGGAATTTCTTAGAGCCTAGTAACTAAGACAAAATTCTTTTGAAATGATGCATATGTTATTAAATATACCATGACATACAGACAAATAGAACTATATCAAGACTCACACATGCTCGTATATGGTGAATCGTCGGCCCAAGTTGGCCCAAGCCCATATGGACTTGAGCCATTTTAAGCCGACTGTGAACCTCGACTAAAGTGTTATGAGATGTATGTATATTACAAAACACTTGACTACCAATATGGTAGAGGACAGTTGACATGCTGATGTGTGTATTCTCGCGTCCCCAGATGTACAGCGTACGGTCTCATACTGTCGACGAGTTACGTGGGTGCGATATGCGCACGCGTCGTTTACATAGCTCTCGCATCGCCGATCTTCGTAGGTATGATCACTTGCGCTCTCACCGTCGCCGCTTGCACCCTGCCGCGCAAAGTCGACAGCACCGAGTTCAATCTACTATAAGGGAAAGCCGCAATTTGACTAAATACGAATTTGTACGATCGACGTATAGGAACGCAATTCGATTGTGTATTGAGTCAGTTGTGTACAAGCCCATCAACAAACCTAAACCAATATGTGGAATGATATGT
>BGZK01002044.1:0-83840 GCA_005406025.1 Eumeta japonica
TGTCGGCACCCCGGAGTGCCACTGTTTTTAAATATCCCAGTACTATATAGAGACTTATTCGTAACATTGTATGCATCTTCATGTCATATTTTTTGGGTGTCAACTTCTTACCATACTAACAGCCAGTTACGATCAGTACAAAGTTTTGTTAAGAAATCAAAAAAAAGTAAAGACGAGAAACAATGTGCGACATATAATTCAACCTATACACGTGTATGTTTTTCTTGTTAAGTAAATAGTGTAACCGAAAAATGTTATTATAGTGTAACCGAAGGATTTTATTCATTATTTTATGAGTTATGTAATGCGGTTTCGTAAACGTAAAAAATTCTGATGCAATGCAACACTCTCTTAAACATACAATAAAGGAACAGCAAAAAAAACATGTTTCGTGCAACGATCGGTGCTTTGGAGAAAAACTGTATAACTATATATGCGAAATTAATGAAATCTTATTTTCTTAAAAATGACGAAAAAAACGTTTTTAAGAATATTTTTGTTCGTCTTGAATCAAATTCTACTAGTCATTTGACACGATGCAATAACTAGGTAGTAAACAGGGTTTTTTTGTGATTAACTTCAGCGTGAACAGGGCTCTCGGGCGGCTAGGCACCGCGCTATGAAGTTAACGCTTGTTATGCGTCTTCGTTATTGTCGTGTGCTCCGATGCGACAGTGACGGACTCGACGACTGGCAGACAGACACATAACATTGATAAGGCCACGTTTATAACTTGAGTTGTATGTGTATCTGTGAATGAATATAGAGTTTTAGAGAGCACAAAAGAAATAGAATTTTTATTGTAAATCACGACAAATATGTACATATGGAGAGAAGTATCTTAAAGGGGAGATATATATATATATATATATATATATATATATATATATATATACTTATGTTAGAACTTTTGTGACATTAGAAAAGAAAAACAAAAACTTAATTATAGTAAATATATAGTATGTTTATATGATTGTAAATTTTTTGTTTGATTGAAGAGTAATCGGACAAAAAAGAACAAATTTTATGAGAGTATAGGAAAATTTAAAATGTTTCCTTTGCCTGAATCTAAAATTAATGTGGCATTATCTTTCTGAGAGCTTGAAATGTTGTAGGGGATTGTATGTGACTCGAAACATTTCACTCTGCGATTTTTAATGAATTATATGTCCATTTCTTGTAAATAGTTAATTATAAACTTAGAACTTTTTCATAACTCGCTTACATTTTTGATAAAAACGGAACTACTTAAACCTCGTTTAATACATAATATAACAATTTTGTTAATGAGTAACGAATAAACAAACAATCATACACACTAGCAACGAAAACATAATTTTGGCGTCATAAAAGTTCATAGAAATCGAATGTAAGAATGTAAAGAACGATTTTTTTTATTCTATTTGCTAATTAAAAGCTCAAAATTATCACATTAAGCGAAAACAAAATAAAAATAAAATTTGGTGCTAACATAAAATTCTATTTTTGTTGTGTGTATGTGCTCATATGACCACAAAACTTTTTCTTAGATTCCATTGATGAGCGAAATTTTTTCAAAGGACTATAGGCAATTTACCACGATATCTTAAATGTGACAACTGTATAGCCACACTGCATTAAATTTCATCTTACACTGATATCCCTATATCATAAAATACACAAGAATCTATTATCACAATTCGTTGGGACAGTCACAGACAGGACGGGTCGGCACAAAATCCAATTACATTTCCATAAAGCATGCTTTTATTAATAGAGAAACTAAGACGATGCGATATGACAATTTTTAAAAACTTTGTCTGTCTGTTTAAACACGCCACTTTTCAAAATTACTAGACAAAATTGAATAGGAGCGTTGCTTGGAGCAATATAATCTATATTTCATCAAAATCGGCTAGGCTTTAAACATGTGTCAGAAGTGAAACTTCTTTGGCAACATTAATTAAAATCAGTAAGATTGTCCATAAATAGACAGAGATATCAATTGAAAACTAAAATTAAAGATAAAAATTGATGAACGATCAAAAATGAGATATTGTAGGTATTCAAAAGGTTGAGACCTAGTATTAAAAAGATTTCTATGGAAAATTTTAAATTTAAAATTACGATGAAATTTTGCTTAATGCTGTAATTAATAAATGAATAGTATTGAAAATTTATATTGTATAAATAATGTAATATTGTTGTCGGCCAAGAAAATAAAAATTATGTATACTTTTTATATTTGAAACCATTATGATAAAGGATATTTGAGCAATGTACATTTTTTTGGCGTTTTGAAGAAAAGCTATTTTAATTGATAGACACATATGTACAAGCATATAATATACTCAAATTTGTTATTATCATTGATGTTGTTATTATAATTATTAGCAAATTTCGTTTATAATGATATAATTGTTATACTTTTATTTATTTGATAATTAAAAATTTGTAGAAGTTATAATAAGAAATATACGTTTTACATTCAACATAATTTAGGAGCCTCCTAAAAAGAATACCCTCAACAGCAATAGAGTATAGCATGCTTACTATTTTTGTCTCTTTCTTTCTGGCGATCTATCCGGTTGCTCTCTACATCCCGCTGATATCACTATTACGCCGTGACGGTATTGCCGTGACGCGTGACCTTGAAATTTCACTCTCAACGCGTCCAAATGTGAAGTGAGTGACCGTCGTAGTTTTTCCGGATCGTCGAGGTTCTCCGGTCCGGACGGAGCGGCGACCCACCACTTCACCACCACTCCCAGAAACGGCCGTGACGGTCGAGGATGATGTCGGTATACCCTCTGACAACTCCTCTTGATCTCCGGCTGTCTCGGGAGTTATTCAAATTTGGACTCCTGAAATGGGGCCATCACCACTGGACCGTCGGGGTCGTATCCCCGATGAGAAGTCGCCCGGGCATGAGGCAACATGAGTCCGCCGTCCCGCACCTTCACCCGCAAGAAAAGGAGTGTGGAAGATCCGCGAATGAACGCGCCCAAAGAAGTTTCACTTCAAAATAAATTTATTTATTTTTACAGACGACATGGAAGTTTTCGAATGTTTACCGCAGTGACATGACCATTACGGCGTATAGTATACAAAACAAATAAATGACATTTAACTCAGCAATAACCATTTATTGGCGGTTTTTGTAGTTATACGTGAGAAAAATATTGATTACTTAAAGCTAAACCATTACCTGTATGATTTTCAGGTTTGGAAATAAAGTAAATAAATTTCATTTTCTAATGCGCAAGTTTTCGGGAGATCCGCATTGGTATATCAAATTTTATAATTTGGTTTGGTTTTCAAATTTTAATTATCTTATTTAATAATATTAATATCGCAATCCTATTTTCCAGAAGGACAGGCAGAAACTATAGATTTCTACACTGTACAATCTTTGCATAGCTCTTGCTTCACTGACATCCTTCAATCTTTTTTTGCAAGCTCGGCGATTTCGAATATTTGAAATTAGAACCTTTTTAAACTTAAGAGCCAAAATCGCAAAAACAGAACCCTTATAGTTTCATCATTTACGTCCGTCAATCAGGATGTCACAGGCATTTTATTCAAAAACTACAAAACGTATAATGATGAAATTAATAGTGTGTCTTGTATAAGCCGCTACTTAGTTTGGTAGTTAAAAAACCAAAATATATATTTCTAGGAAGAGCATTCCGTGCATATAACAAAGTTTTTAAGCAATATTTCTGATTAAGTGAATAATTTTGGAAATAATCGCTCTGAAAGTAGCAGAAATTGTGCCCCCTCTTTATTTTCTAAACCGTATGCCTAAAAAATATGAAAAAATTAACAAAGGTAATGGCTTAGTAAATACTTTCAATGAAAATTGTTTTGAACATGGTGGAATATATACTATTTTTGAATTATCACCAAAAAAAACTGCTTACTCAACAAAAGGACATAAGTGTCCTGAAGATATTTTCTTTTGCTGGTACATTTTTGTTTACACTGGGTTAATAGTAATAGTTGATATACCAACTTGTTTTTCTAGTTATAGAAGACTAAACTATAACTACTCTGTGCAAGAAATATGGAAAAAGAGTAACAACGTATTTTATCATCTGTAGTGCATTTCTTTATAATAATGGTTCCGCAACCCTATAATGAGCATGGTCCGATATGCTCTTGACCAATTTTTTTATTATACCACCAATTCGGTCTTCATAGGGTTTTCTAATGCGACCCTTGCCGACCTTTTCACTACACACATTCGCTCTACGGATTTGTTTTGTCAGTCTGCGTCCATTCATCGTCTCCAGAAGGCCAATTTACTCGACCACAACATATCCTGTTCTGCTCTAGTCACGTCACTGTTCCTAAATATGTCATTCGTGGGATGGTGTTTTTTTTTATGTCTAGCGTAATTTATTTACTAGTTTTTTTTTTATCTTTATCTTCAAGCTTCAACATTTATCTACAACCTGTCAAAAAATATAACTGTAAATCTCAGTAAATCTAAAAAAATAAAGGAAAAGTGAAACTTTTCTTCATGGGACTCTAAATGTAACGTTAACTATGATTACACAATTCTTTTTGTTTATCTCATGGACCGAAGTGTTACTTTAATACTCACCCACGTGGTCGGAAATATCAAAGCGGTGAAAGCCGTTTGACGGACGTCGTCAAGCAAGTGGACGTGCTTGGACGTGACCCCGCGGAGGGCGCACCAGTCGAGGTACACCGCCACCGGGAAATACGCCAGCAGAAAGAACTGATAAACAAATAGGAACATATTGTTATACATACATATACAAACACGTACACCCCCCCCAACCCAACATATACACGTATATGTATACATACATACGTGTGTGTGTGTGTGTGTGTGTGTGCGCGTGTGTGTGTGTGTGTGTGTGTGTGTTGTAAGCACGTGTGTTTGTTCATTTGCAGTTTGTTCTTTTATCACGCAGCATCAAAGAAATTAATCACCTTGATTATTTGCATTGAGATACTTTATATGTCGCCACATACATAATATACAGTTTAATTAAAAGTATACAAACATGCAATACCTTATATTTTTGTTGACAGTGTGTAGTGTCATTTAACCAAAATTTATCAAAGTCAGTGTGGGCAGAGCCGTGGCGCAAAAGCTACTTCGGTTTTGATATACACCATATATGAAATTATTATTCTATATAAACTTTCCTATCAATATAGCACACACGCACACACATATATATATACATGCGCACATGCACGCAAGCACCCAGCAGACACACAAAAATGAAATTAACTATGCATTATCATTGCTGCGTAGCTCGCCAAATTAGCCACTTTTAATCCCGGGAGCATGTGGTTCCTTCGTGATAGCTCTGGAGCGTATTTTTGTAATTGCCTTCTCGCGCTAAGACGGCTGAACGGATTTTGATATAATAATTTAATATGAACTTGAATTTGTAGATTTAATCTCGAAATGACCTCTGAGATGCTTTCATGTCGACTGGATTTTTTTATTAAGTATGTCACGCGACAGCTCCGCCATTGTTAAACGGATTTTAGTAATTCACTATATGCACTTGAAAGTATGCACCTTTGAGGTGGTTTCATTCGGATGTGGTTAAGATACGACAATACAGAGGAGTATTGATGATGATCTGTGATCTTAGATGAGTATTTCATTGTATAAAATACTCATCACAGTAAAAACTTGCAAACAATCATTCTAATGATAAACAAAAAATAAATACAGAATCATGGCAATATTCAGTACTCAATGCCTAAAAAATTTACTAATTAAAAAAATGCTGATATAGAAATGGCCATTGTAGTTGTGTGTGTGCTATTAATGAAATGTATTCTAGTGAAATATTTCCTTCTTATAAAAGCGCTAACATAAAGAAGGTTGGTGAATTCGACTCTCAGCGACTCCCACGTCATTGTGACACCGGCCAGGCGGGGATTGAACATGACCAAAAACCGCTTGACACATACGGCGTCTTATTATTGCGGTGACTGTTGACGGTAAAACAAACATCGATATATGTAGTTTCATCTGTACTCAAAGCAGTGCATTTATTATTAGACGTAAATCATATTAAGATAGAACTGTGTCACTTTAGTTAAACATTTAATCATGATGCAACTTTGTCACATTACGTTCTAAAAACAGGCATACCTTTTTCAGTTAAAAAACGTAGTTTTATTGCATCGAATAATAGCAGTAACGATTTTTTTTATAACATTTTCGAGGGGCAAACGAGCTTACGAGCCACGAGTTTGGTAAGTGATTAACTCTTCCCATGGACAATTGTAACCTCAGAATGCGTTACCGGCCTCTTGAATAGGAATAGGACATTCGGTGGAAGTGGGTTTGATTGAGGAGAAATGGGGTAGTGGACGAGGAGATTGGGTCACCGGAATTCTCATTCACTGTACGAAACGCAACAGCGGAAGTTGTTGCTTTACGTTTTCTTTTCAGGGCGTGGTATCTCACCCGTTAGGTACATTTAATTTTTTGATTGCTCTTTTTATGGTAAGACCAATTTATAAACGTCGATGCTTTTAATAAACACAAAAAGTATGCTCACGTGAAACCAAATTGTGAGAAGACGAAATCTCAAGTACTCGTATATTTTGACTCTGCCGTCATCGAACTTCTCGTAGTCGGTAGAGTTTAGATAGAGGCCCATAGCCGACAACAGCGCCGAATAAGTCAAGTGGAAGACGAACTGAAACTTCAGCCACCTTCTGCCTCCATCTTGTTTATCCAAAGCCATTGATACCGAAGCTTGAAAAGAAATATATATAAATATAATACCTATAAGCAAAATGTGTAAAATTAAACACTTATATTAACAAATAGAAACTAAATACTTGTGACCACGATCATAGGATCGTTTTTTAATAAATAAATTTGTTTCATAGGAAACAAATTTATTTATTAAAAAACTGTACATTGTTTTCATACAACTAAACGAAGATGGAGATTTCTTTCAATTTTAATGTGGTGATAGAGATTTTTTAATTTTGTATAAATTTCAATAGATAATTTCAACTTTGTGTGCCCGATTTATTCGAATTAAATTGAAACAAAACGCCTCCTTCAATGTAAGTTTACGAAAATAATTGATAATTGTTTGTAGGTAACTTCAAAAACTTGAACAATATTAACAGAATGTCTTACGGTCTGGTCTAATCATTTTTCCGAACTGAGGAAATTAAGATTACCTCAGAAACAAACCCATTGCAGTCAGTTTCGTGACGGTAAAGTGTCCGCAAGTAATTATTACTTATTGATACGGTTGAAGTTATAGAAACAAGTAATATCATGTACAACATATAGCTCTTTTCTACAACTTCAACCTCACTTGAAGATTCGGAGATGCCTCATTCTAAGATAACTTATTTATAATGTTCTCATCAATATTACATTAAACCTACCAGACAATGCTGACGTTTTAGAAAATGACTGACATTTTAAAAAAAGTCGAAGGGATCACGCACAGGCCTGCAAGAGACGCAACTATCCAAGTATTAGTATTAGGGCTTTCAAAATATTCTCATGAAAATGACAACAACTCTTTGCGTAAATCTATTCAGCTTTTTCTAATAGATAAATCACCTTCACAGTTGCTCGAGCCGTCCCTATATTGCTGAGATGTACGCCGAACTACGTTTCTTCTAGATTTTTAAGTGACAAATTGTCGATTAGTGCCATAGGACATTTATTCGCATGGCGTGCGTGTGCCTTTTTAAGTCCGTATTATTTTAGTGTTTTTTTTTTTCGTTTAAGATATCAAATAGCAGTAATATCATTCTGCATTATAAATACACGCCTATTAATAAAAATGAGCGTTTCAAAGTGTTGTTTATGAGTTCTGTTTAAAAAAAAAATCACACGATCTAATCGCCAAGTTGGGATGTGTTACGCGGTTACCGTCTTTATTTTCATAATGAAAATTGGTTCCCATAATCAAAATTAACTTCTTATATAATTTTCATTTGAAAAAAATTTTACAAGAGCATTTTAAGCATTATATTAATTAGAGAAATACGAAAAATTGTACCGAGTCCCCCGTTAGGGATGACGGGGACGGCATTTCCCTTTGATCGCGTAGACGATCAAAGAGAAATGGTGTTGTTTAAGATTAAATGGCGTATTTAACGGAAATAATAAATTAAAAAAAGATCCTAATTTTTTTCTATAGAAGGTTGCTTATTTTTTTCATGTTTTTATGCAGCATATTTATTCAACTGTTCATAAAATTACTTTTATTTGCACATATTTTAATTAATTTCGTTGTATATATTTGAGAATTGTCGTTTTGCGAATGTATTCGGTTGTTATTTTATAAAAGTACCGTTTAATGATGCTTTGTTTTTCAAATAGTGGAATAAATAGGCAATATTTTGAGATATAAATCATGCTAATTGAAGAAGTATCTACAAAAAAAAAGGGTCCGAAAATAAAACTTTACCTGATCTGCTATCCCTTAAGAACTTTTTTTTTATTCTCTCGAAATGTATAAAGCCTCCGTTTTTTATTAATTATTATTGTAAATCAGTTATTCAGGAATAAATAAAATACAAATATAAACAAAACTGTCCTTTTATCCTTTTGTGTATGTATAATTTAGCTTAACCTTGGTAAGTATAGTTTCTCTGATTTTAACTTCCTATATCTATTTATTGAACAAATAATTTCAAAGATGTTCTTCCGAAAAAAATAACAACTTTTATCTATATTTAAAAAAAAAAGTACAATTAATACAGGATTTTTCGTACAAATACTATGTGAAAACATAATTTATTTATGGGAGGTCGAGCTGCAGGCGCGGAAAGGGTGCGCAGAGGGCGCAATCGGTGACAGGGTGACTTTGACAAAGCCTACTCGCTAAAGAAAGATTTTAGTTACAGAGTAAAATTTGAACTTAATTAACATTCTTTAAAAATATTGAAAAAAATGTGTTAAATTTTAATAAAAACGAACTATGTTTTAAAAAATGATTATTATTTAAATCACTGAAAAATAACATGCTTTCTAGACAGAAAAAAAATACTCATAATCGACACAGGAGTTTTCAAACAATCAAAAAATATAATATCAACTTAAAATGTTAGATACCGATGTCACTTATTAAAATATTGTAAGGCATTAAATTCTACTTTTTAGGATTCCGTACGTCTGATAATAAAAAGGAACCTTTGTAGGACACTTGTGTGTCTGTCTATCCGTCTATCATAAAAAAAATTTGCTCTGGATCTGCTGGTCGGATTAAGTTGAGAAATTGGCATGATATAAATTTCTGGAATCGAAACACGGACATGTAATATAAATAAATGAACTTTCAATATGGGGATCACTTTTAGAGGTAAATTTGAAAATAAAAATAAAGTTTTGAACACAGTGGGGTGTGACATACCAACTATAAGAACTTGTTGTGAGGGTCTCTGAACAATAGTAATATTTTTACTAGTGTACATCTACATACAATATATATTTTTTTTGGAACTTGGTATCTCATACTAAAAGGATAAACTAGAACATTTCTTAGCCAATTAATTATGTTAACATTAGGTCGAAAAAGAAGTTTATTCCTGTCTTATATACAAATCCAAGATCATTTTTCATCATATTTTATTTACATTTAATTATAAAATATATATGCCATTTTGTTCAACAACTTGTTGCCATATTATAGGTAGTGATATAATCCCATTGCTCTAGAAATATTTGGATTGTAATAAAAGTGCGATAAGTAGTTTTGACAATCCTCTCTTGATATTCATCTAACACTACTTAAAGAATTCTAAAGAGATCACAACAGAATATTAAAAATGATTTGACTAGTTTTGATACAAAGTGGTATATAGTAAGAACATGTGATTGCGCATATGATAGGCTATATATGATTCCAATACACGATAAGGTAACTAACAACAAACATTATTTTTATATTTCTTTGGTAACAATATGTATTTATTTCTATATAGTTGTATGTTGTGTGAAGAGGGGTGCAAGGAAATGAAAAGGCGTTGGGGTGTATGGGTGGGTTTAGTTATATGCGGTTGCCTATTTGAGAGCAAAACCACTGGCATATTTTGATCCTAAAATACAGTCATTGCTGAATTTTTATTTAAGCCCAGCGACGAAGGTTGGTAACGACGAGTCCGATTTGAAATTATTCTGAGAGGATATACTTCAAAAGCGAGGTGGACCTGACGTCTATTAAGCTTATTATTTTTTCATTCCTATTTTTAAATTTTCATATATAATACTTTGTAAAGCATGAAGAGTATATTTTGAATAATTTTAAGCTGCCGAAAGCAATATAGATTACGATGCCATTGATTAGTTGTATAATTAGCATTACTTATATAAAGTGGTTCGAAATGATTCCAAACAGCTAACGTGTCGAGAGATGGCGCTGTTTGGCTGTTTTATAGAAAAATTTGAATTTGGCCCAATGCTAATTTGCGGTCAAACAAACCCAATTTTACCGAAAGCTATATCTTAATTTTATACACAAAAACACAATTCATTCTAAAGATATATTAAAATTAGAATAATACGGCAGAATTTTATTTGCCTTCTTTTTTTTGTATTTCTGCTCGTGCGAAGAGCAAGGAGGGGCCAAAATCCATTATGGACAGTCCGTGCGCCCGGACGCACGGGGTGTGTCCGACTCTCACGGACTAAAAACCCCCTGAAGCATTACGACGCTTGCCATTAATCCAAAGGCTTTTAAGCCCGTGGACTTTTCAGGCTTTATCTAAGCGGCCAGAAGGCACAGGGGTGCCAACGGCGCGAAGGTCAGGAACCCTTCCGGGTTACCCCGACGTAATAATAACGTCCGGGTGAATATGTTGCCCCGGGAAGAGGCAAAAATAACTAAAACTACCTATTAATTGTATAATAGATATTAAAACAGACGACGCTTGAAAAAGCGAGTAGTAGTAGTAGGGGGTGGCAAAAAACCGCGAAAGGCGGTTATAAAACTAACGGTTCCGGTTGAGGGTGTTATGCCCTTAAATCACTGAATTTAAAGTTAAAATTCAAAATGACCTATAAACGTTACGTAAAAACGTAAGGTAAAATAACTGAATTTACATTCGGAATGGATTAATCATCACTAACAGAGTTTGACCGCTAACCGAGACGCTGAGCGAAGCCCGTCCCCAAAGGGCCGCTGCTGGTCAACATGCGGTCGCACTCACGCATTTAATGGAAAAACCATTTACGCACGTAAAAACACGCGAAATAACTAAAATAGCGATCGGCATCGGAGTGTGAAAACTACTGGAGCGCACCCTAGGCGCAGAAACCGTGTGCGGGCTCGGCATGCAGACGGCAGGGTAGCCGGAGCTTCTCGCCGGGACGGACGCCCACACCTCTATATATTCATATTCATCTATGGCCCACACACTCGTACACGCGCGGAGCCCGACACTACGGAACGCGGCTCGAAGGAACACTGCCACGCAGTAACACACTAAACTAAACGGGTGGTCCAGGGGACTGAACCGAAGGCGACCGATCTCTCTATATATTCATGTTCATCTATGGACCGATCGCAACGGAGGAACAACCGGAACTGACTGATTTTATTTGCCTTTCAGAGCTTTTTGGTTTTGTGCTATCAATCACAAATTCACATATGTCTGTTATACAATTGGCAAATATTTCTAGATATAAATAAGACTTTTAGGTTACGACAAACTAGTTAGAAAAAATAATTCACGAGAGTACTGCATAGCCAATCGCCCAATAATTGTATAAATATAAATAAATAAATAAACATTTATCAATATGGTGAAATAATATCTAAAAAAAATATTGTTTGACCACTTTTCAATCACCACACACCTAAGAACGGAAATGGAATATAGAAAAGTATTTTCATGAATAAACAAAATACCTAATATTTACAATAAGCACATGAAGCGAAGTTTCTTTATGAAAATTATGACGGAAAAAGGTTTCTTGAGTCATGTTTTTGTTAAAACGATGTACAAATAATTGCTATAATTAAATATGTTACCTATCGGAGCTTGCTGGAGTGGACGAACTTCCGTGAATTTTTTGTTAGCAGACGTTAATAATACTGTCTACGTATGTTGAGACGTATTTTACTTTAAAGAACTGTAATAAAAAAACGTAATTAGTTAAAACGAAATCGAAAAATTGGCAACAAAACAGTCTACCATGTTTACTCCAAACTATGAACAGAATAACATGTTATTTCGCAAGATATGATTCACATCATTCAATAGATAAGTAAACACATTTTATATACAACTAGAACAAATCTATTTATCTATTACAGTAAACAGATTGCTTAACACTATATTTTATCGTCGTAATAATATTTCATAAGCGGTTATATTTATCGTACGTTGTTAAATTGAGATTTAGATAATAGTTTGATTCCTAAATCTATATTTGTTGTTATTGTCAATAGGAAATTCAATGTTATTATTATATTCGGTTATTGATTGTTGTGATGGAAATTGGGACTTATTAATAACGAAAGTATAGAAAAAAATGATTTCTTTGGTTAGGTAATTGGATATTGCAATTAAGTCATTGTTCCTGAGCGATGTCATCCGTTCTAATTGATGTAGACCCGGGCATTTCTTATTACTTAGATGAATTTCCTATTGATATTAATAATATGCGTTATTAATTAACTTCGTTCAATGTAGAGTAAACGATAAAAGGTAATTGTAATTTAAAATCGCTATCTTAATCAGTTCACGTTCTAGGAAAATGATAGATATCTATGTCGAGCGTATCATTTAAAAGCGGCTTGTGCGCGACATCTTTCTGTTGGTTGTATTTTAAATCTTAAAGTTTGAGATCTCAAGCTTAATGGTTCTCAAGCTTTGGGAAAAGAACCTAAACCAAGTAAGCAACTGAGTATACTAGGTGGTAAAGGTACATAATATCTTTAGCTAGAAGACTGTTTACGACGGATAACCATAGGGCAAAGAGTAGCATTGTTGAAATGATCAACATTGCTTGAACTCGCTGCAGATATACACCTGTATGAACATATTATCATAATCATTTTCCAACATTAAATAAAACTTTAAAGTTACTTCTTATTGTATTATTGTCTTGCTATTTACAAGAGTTTACCCGTGAATTGAACTTTTAAAGTGGTTTCTTTAAAATGAGGAATCTGGAATACCAAAATCTATTTTTTTTATCTTCTATCTCAACTTACGAAGTAAATCAAATAGTAGAACTAAATAGACGAAGCTATACATCGAATTTTTATTGGCTGTCTGTAATGGATTTTTATGTCGTAAGTTCGCTAGAAATGTAGTTTTATATTTTTCGACCAATATATAGCCATCCGATTGAATTAGCATTATATAAAACTAGATATCTTGACTGTCTAAATCACTGATTGATTCATAAACGTATCCAGACCAAATCGATGGTCCTAAAATACTGAATATAAAAAGGTCATATAACCACTGAGAAATTTTTTCCGACACTTTGTTTCTAAAGTGATAAAAAGTTTGTATGCAAGTGCAATTAGTTTTTAAATTAGAATCACGAAAGTTGGTATTTCAATTTATATTTCCAAATAAAGGAACTCGCATATCAATATTTTCGCAAATTTAAACCGTTAAAATGGAGAATGATATATTGTACTTGTGTATCAATAGTTTTTTAATTAGGTTAACATAAATTGGTATTTGAGAACTTTGTTATAAAGAAGAAACGTGTGTTTGAATGTTTTTGAAGATTGTACCTTTTTTATCTATCTATGGACACACCTTCATTCGCTTCAAGTAGGATGATCTTAATACTTATACTTATCATGACTCTAATATACCAATGATGCTGAAAGCCATGGTTTTATATATTCCGAGGTCTGATGCCGATAGGTGACTAATGTCAACCCTGGCTTAGCAAGTTTGACAAAACGGCTTCCTGTCGTAAGTAGAAATGCTATGAAGCCCGGGTGAATTGTATAGTAGTTGAAAAAACAAGGAGTCAATTAGTGCCGATCAGCTCACCAAAAATACAACTATGCGTCCAGATTCTGTAAGGAATCGAGATCGAACCAGTACTAGTCCAATCGAGCTTGGTCTAGTACTGAAATTAAAAGTAAGGTATGGGTCGAGACAGACAGTGTTTATGAATCGCGAATAAACACAAACATTATTATCAATTAAAACATATCATATTTACATCTCATAGACGCAGAAAACTAACATCCTACAAAGAACAACGGCTTCGAAAGGTTGAGGATGGAGTAGTCTAACGATACCATATTTACAATAAAAATTACGACTAATTTATATATCCATCTGCTTGTTCCTTTATAATCTAATTTGTGTTGAAACGACTAAAGAGCCATGAATCTTTGTATAATATTTTCTCATGTGCACGGCCGATATTTTAGTGTTAAGAATAACGCGTATTCATACATTTTTATTTTCAAAGCTCAGGGAAAAACTAACGAGCGAGTAGAGAGCTATTTACTTAAACCAGTCTTTGAATCCGATCAGTCATCACAAATGCGAAGATAAAAACTATACCTTAGAAGTTGATGCACAGTCAATTTTGTTTAGAAAGAAGTATTGTGTAAACAGTATTAATATATAGATAATCCTATCATGTTCATAGTTTTTCATCCTCTATATTCACCTTAGATAAGGTTACAATTACTCATAATTTAAGGGCGTTATTTTTAATTATATTATCAGCCCAATGCTAGGAAGCAGCAGGGGTCCTCTAGTTTTATTGATTTTATTTACGGATGATGCATAAACATACCAATTTCTAACTAGTATATTTAAAAAACCTAATATAATTCGGTATTTATTTATTCGAAAATGCAGTTTTAATCTCGGTTGGTCTGAAGTTGCGGATAAACAATTAGAAACGATCATTGAAGTTGTTGTATACCCACGGGCATACCCAGCTTCTGGCCTAGGGGGGGCCAAGTCAGATCGTATAAACGGGGCGTAATATTACAATATTTTACAAAACATACAATTTAGGGGCAATTGCCCTCCCTAACCCACCCTCCCTAGGTACATCCATGTGTATACCCAATATAGTAAGTACCTTTTTCTCTTTTGTTTGTCAACAGATTATTTTTCAGTTTAGTAGTTTTTGATGAGCTGGATGGCGAGGTAGGCCTTGTCTCGCCGACAAACACATTACCCCTAGATCGGGGTATATACAATTATCAATAAAAAAAATTGGAAACAGCTTTTTTTCCACTTTCGAGAATCGAAGTCTTTATTTGAAAGTCTCTAAATATCACGTATTTTACTCATTATTATATCTACGTTAGCTACAAGTGTGCACAATAGGTGCACAAAAATTGAAAACAACACACGCTACTAGCGTGTATTGTTTTTAACTTTCCACTAGTGTTGTTACGGGTGCAAAAATTTAGACATCCGCGGATGCAGATGCGGATGCGGATTTGATGCGGATGCGAATGCGATGCGGATGCGGATATTGGGATTTTAAAAGAATAATTATTGAAATTTGAAGTCCATAAATTACTGAAAATCAATTTAATTTTACCTTTTTATTTATTTAATCATATTTTTAGAACAAAATTACACAAGTTTTTAGTTTTACTTATGACAACAGAATTTAAAGCTTCGAGTTTCATAATCAAAAATCGTTATTTAATAATTAAACTTAAAAATTGGTGAATTATATTTAATAAATAGCAATATTGCAGCCTTCTCAGCTCCAACCTGTTTCTTAGCGGATTATATATTAACCCAGCTCCATTAAATAGTTGCTCGCTGGAAACACTGGCTGATGGAGGTGATAAACATCTGCATGCTAATTTGGAAAGAATTTTAAATTCATAACGGTTAACTTTCCACCAATTAAGTGGATTTTCATCTAAATCCAGTCTTTTTGTTACGGTAAATAACTAATTCTTTGCGGAGAAAAACATCGGGGCTACTGTTGTCCGGTTCTCCTTCACCTTCATCTTCGCTTGATGAATCTAACATCATGGCAAGATCGCTTTTTAAGCAAGTCTTCTTACACTTACTGTACGTTCCTGGTTCAGGATCGAGAGAATCTCCCATTTTCATTTTTTTTATATCTTCCGCCGGCGACATAGTAGGAGAATCAGTGACGACAGGGTCATTTACTATCTTTATTATTTCATCTTTTATTTTTTCTTCGGTGACGGGTTTGAAAAATTTATGCTTATAGCAAGGATCTAAATATGTGGAAATTGCATAAAAGTTGTTATCTTCCAAAGAAGAAAATTTCACTGAAAATTGCGATTTCAGATTAGAGACTGCCAACCGAATAGCATCACTTTCTCGTTGTTTTGTTAAATAGTCAAGTTTCTTCAAAAGCATTTGTATGATAGGAATTACAGATGATATGAGTACCTGAGAGCTGCTCATTTCACGAGTGGCTTCCTGAAACAGTTTCAATACTTCAAGACAGCATTCTATTATTTTCCACTCTTCAGGCAAAATTGATTCAATGTTATTGTCATTGGCATAAAGACTTAATGCATCTTTTATCTTCAAAAAACGATCAAACATGTAGAACGTGCTGTTCCAGCGCGTCACACAATCCTGGAATACATTAAGATGCGGTTGATTAAGTCTGTCCTGAATTTTTTCAAGTTGCTTTTGAGCAATGGTTGAATGGTTAAAATGAGTAGCAATTTTCTTACATTTTTGTTTGACGTCTTCTATGCTTTCCTGCGATCGTAAACCATGCTTAATAACAATTTGAAACTTATGAACGGCACAATCTAAATCATTTAGCAATGTTAATCGCATTCCTCTTTTCATGTTAGAGCCTCGTATAAAGCCTCATCTCGTATCATGTAATGCACTTTTTCATTTAAATGTTCCATTCAGCAAGAATTGTGTTAAATTTTCTGCAATTATATCACCAGTATGACAGTCATCAAAAGTCTCGCGTTTTAACACAATTGACGATCGTTCGAAATTTTCTGATACTCCGTGGCAAGTTAGGCTGAGCAAAGAAACACCTGAGCCGGGATCTGTCCAAATATCAGTAGCGAACGACATGTAATCATATTTTCCAATTAGTTCTTTAACTTTTCCAGCAAGTTTTGTGTATAGCTCATTGCACACGAAATCAGTAAAAAAATTTCTTCTTCTAAAATTATATTTCAGTGCTAACTCTTGTATGAGACGATGAAATTCCAGTCCCTCCACAAAGTTGAAAGGTAAATTTTAATGCGCTATCATTTCGCCAATGAGTTTGTTAATCTTTTTTGAATTAGGATTGTTAGTATCACACTTCTTTTCCTTTTGTAGTACTTCCTCTAATGAACGCTGTTTCTTGGCTTGTTGCAACGGAGTCACAATTGCACCTGTAAAAAAATACAACTTAATATACACAAACCATCTACTAAATAAAAAGAAAAGTATATTTATCAAAATTCGATGTTAAAAAAACTAAAAGAAAATAATACGCATTATAATTGAAATTTTTAAAAATAAAAAGGCCCATGTGGTGTGCGCTTTCAAATAATTAAGTGTTAAAAGGACTATAATTTGCTAACAATAAAGTTAGAATTGAAACAAGACTTAAGCATTTAATTTTAAACATAATTTGAAACTAACTTTGGATTCTTGTTAGTGCTAAAAAAGCTTAAGAAGTGAATATTTTCACTAATACCATTTTTTTATTTTAAATTTAATATAGAAAATAACATAAAATCATGTGACCAATAACACCAATATGTTTTAGTCACACTACAATATAATAAAGTAAGGAAGGATTATATATATTGGCCCTTTTAGCACCAAGTATAATTATCATGATTTAAAATGAAAACAGTAAATTATTAATAAAATTAAATTAATTTATCTAATCGTAACTAAGTTTGTAGAACATGATTGTAAATCCGATATTACGATATTTTCAATACATACCTGTTTCATCATTTTTTTCCTTCAATTCCTTTTCTTTATTTGCACTTTGGAATAAACAAAACTCCTCCGGGTGCATTGATTTCTGGTGATTTTTCAAAGAAGTAGTAGTGCGTCTCTTCCGCGAGTCACTTTTATTACATATCTTACACTCCGACATCTCTGGATCATTTTTGTCTATTGTAAAATAAGTCCAGATACTGCTTTTTATTGGTGGCGACATTTCACTTCAATATTTATATCAAAATATTCATTAAACACGCAAAAAACTATTAAGTACACAGTAAACACTCACTGTAATTATAATTTATTGACAATGAGAAAAACACAACTAACAAAACCTCTAGGATCTCGTTACCAATGTGCGCCTTCCTATTCGTCAGTTACCGAATGAAGTTAGCAATTACCAAAACAAACGCGAAGCACGTGCCACTCTGGCTCCACCCACTTTCTTTACATGAGTTACTTGTTGATGTGAATCTGCATCCGTAAAAACTCCGCATTGATTAATGCGGATGTGAATGCGGATGCAGATGTTCTGAATTAATGCGAATATTCCGCAATTACAGATGCGGATGCGAATATTCGTAACACCCCTGCTTTCCACTATGAAAATTAAAACAAAATGATGAAATTTTAGTCACTGTTTTACCCCGATTTTTGAAAATTGCGTTTTCATCAGATTTTGATGTTTTATGCTTCTTGGAATCTATTTCAACCATTTTCCTTTTAATATCGTATCTCCCTTTCTGTCTCTCTCTCTCTCTCTCTCTACCTTTGTTTGTCTGTGCCTGTGTATATAACCCTCTTTTAACTTTAGAACCGATTTACTCATCGAAACAACATTTGAAAGGGGTCCACTCTACTTACACTTCCTGAAACTTCAAACTCGTTTCGCATGACAGATTTTGAGAAATCTCAAAATAAAATTTACAGAAAAATGTTTTTTTGTAATAACTTTTAAACTATTCTACCCATCGATATCAAACTCTAATCAATTTTTCCCATAAAATTGCATCGACCGCCGCAAGTTGTATGAAAATATATTGATTTCTGTATGAGATATCGTTGGAAAAAAACTTTTAAATGGATTTTTACCATATTTTATAAATTGCTCCACCAATAAATTCCAGTTGGTTTCCTTCAAAAACAATGACAATTGTTGCTAAATTACTGAAAATTGGTAGATTTTCTCAATAAATATTATTGGGATAAAATTTTCAGCAAATATTTTTATAGAATTGTTTTTAACCGCTCTACCAGTAAATTCTCAAATCTAACGAATTCTTATTTTCTACAAAACAGTGTTGATTGTCGCAAGTGGCATCAAAATCGGTGATTCGTTCAAGAAATATGGTTTATGAGAAATTCTAAAATAAAGTTTTTTTTTTAAATAAAAAGAATTTTTTTACATGTCTATGTTTGGTATTCGGCCGTCATTTTCTCCTTCAAAAACTGCGTTTTATGCTATAAAACAGATTAAAAGGAAATTATATGTTTGAAAGATATTTTTGTTGAATATTAGAAAATTGTATTTCTTAAATTCCCGTTATGAAAAGGAAAGATTTTCATTAATTAGGAAGGTGCTGTTTTCAGTCCAATCTGAAAATAGGGTTTTCGTCAGATCTTAACGTTTTAGAGTCTTATCAATCCATTTTAACTATTTTCTGCATGATATTTGTATCTCTTTATGTATTTGTATCTCTTTATGTGTATATCAGTCAAAAAACATTTCAAAATGTGTTTTTTACAATATTTTTTAAACTATTCTACTGATAAATTTCAAAATCTTATTACTTCTTCTTCTTAAACAACAAATCAAAACTCGTCATGCTCAAAAGATCTATTTTATCGCTTTATCAAGCTCTCCAAGCTCAAAAGTGCACTTCTGATAAGTTTTGAAGTGTAAGGGACGTTTCAAAAATTGATATGTATTACAAAACTGCTATTTTATGTTCACTTACAAAATCTTTGCGACACGTTATTTGAATTTGGTCTGCGTCATGGTATCTTATGCAGTATTTAAGCAAAAAAAATATGAAATAGTACCAAACATTAAACCATCATAAGTATTAAATATTAATTCGAAAAATACCTTTTTTTTCGAATTTTTCGTTATCGATATCTCTCTAACAAACTCACTATATTTTAGGGCATGTTAATCTTCGGTGAAGAAAGCTAAAATTTATTAAATGCTGCATAAGGCAAATACAGTTTTAATCGTCTGCTTTTTAAGTATGCTTGCTTATCAATGTGTTTTTTTGAGATAGACTTTTTGTCCAAAAGCTTCAAAAAATTATATTTAATTGAGCTCATTGTAAAACAGAATTAAATTTAATATGTTTAAGGTGTTCTATTGGAAACATATGACGAAAACATCAATAAATTAAGAATTTGTGATGAATATTTTGTTGATAATCAGAGAATAAAATTGTGATGTAAATTCCCGAATATTGGAGAACATTGGACTTGGTCTGGAGTTTTATGAAGTTTTGTTATGGCAATCTTTTTAAGCTGTCATTTTGAGTCCCGTGCGCTATCGGTGAGGTGTAACGTGTCTTGGTGAGTATAATTAATCCTATTTAATCAAAGCAATCTTAACTTTTTTTTTGAATATTAATGAAGCAAAATTTTCATGTTATATCGTATATTATAGTTTTTGCATTAATGTGCAATAGAGTTGGCGCATATTTAATATTATTGTAATTTTCAGTCCTTAAATTTCTTTCGAAGTCCCTACACACTGCAAGATGGGTAGGGAGGACAAGAATACTTGGAAAGCGAATTATTTCACAAAAATCATTGTAAGTGACAAAAGGATTTTCTATTAGTAATTATAACATTATATACACGATTACAACAAGATGAAAGTTAACGTTTGTAACTTGTAATGTTTTAAAAGTTAATTAATATATTTCCCCCGTTTTCCAGCAACTACTGGACGAGTATCCAAAATGTTTCATAGTAGGTGCCGACAATGTGGGTTCGAAGCAGATGCAACAAATCCGGATGTCGCTGCGGGGCCATGCTATTGTACTTATGGGCAAAAATACGATGATGCGTAAGGCAATTAGGGGACATTTAGAAACTAACCCGGCCCTCGAAAAACTGCTGCCTCACATCAAAGGCAATGTTGGCTTCGTTTTCACCCGTGGTGATTTAGTTGAGGTAATTATACTCTGAAAAGAAGACTACATTTGTGTCTGTTAAAATGGCGTTTGTACTATTTGCAAATCGCTTTCGCTTGCAGACTAGATTAAGAACTCTACTCCTATCCTAGTTCGACTGTTACTATGATGGTTGAACCGGAACCATAGAGTGACATTTTCATGCTAATTCTAAATCTATATTTGTTGTTTTCTTAATGTTACATAGAATTCAGATCATTCAGTTGGCAGATTGTTATTTATTTAATGAAATAAAAGTATTAGTATAGAATTTTTAAGTATTATAGAAATTATAAGTAATAATATCCCATCCTGTTATCAAGGTACAAATGCAATTATTGGTCTTCCAATCTAACATTTTTAAGAGAAACTATAAACATGGAAATGTATGTGTGGGTTCCTCATTAGCTATGCACATTTTTGACATTCATCACCAGACGATCCTAACTATTTTAATATACTAACTTTAAGAGTTCAAAGATACTATACCTAACCTGACGATAACCGAATTTTTATGCCAGCGGCAGTAATTCTTAATACTGTTTGCTAGCATAACACTATAAAAATACCATAAATATTAATGTTTATATCTTCAATATACTAATATTCTCAGGTACGCGACAAACTATTGGAAAACAAAGTACGTGCTCCGGCACGTGCCGGTGCCATTGCACCTTTGTCTGTCGTGATTCCAGCCCAAAACACAGGTCTTGGCCCCGAAAAGACTTCTTTCTTCCAGGCTCTCTCCATTCCGACTAAGATTTCTAAAGGTAAGTTCTCCTTAAGATATATAATTTTACTATGTCATCAATTTTTTAAGACATTTGTAAGGGATGAATTGCACATTTTCCTAAGTATTAAGTGTGTTTAAAGATGCAAGTTAAATGTTGCATTAACTAAAGCTATGTCACTAATAATGTAAAGGGTAAATTAATCATACAATTAATAATTGTGAAAAATATAAAATTTAGCTTGTGAAAATCGATTGAAAAAATGAATTATGTTAACCTTCATATTGATTAATTATTATGGCTATTGGCCTGCAATTGGTTTAAATATATTTTCTTGACAGGTACCATTGAAATTATCAACGATGTGCACATTCTTAAACCGGGTGACAAAGTGGGTGCGTCTGAGGCGACGTTGCTCAACATGTTGAATATCTCTCCCTTCTCGTATGGTCTTCTTGTCGAACAGGTGAATACATAAAAAGTAAGATAAACAAACCAAAGAGTTGAGTGCAGATCATGCCATTCATACATGTTCTGAAATTTTACCTTTGGTATACTAATTTTGCATTGAGGTAAAGAAGCTTAATTTTATTTAATAATATTATGATCAACTTCACATGCAAACATTAGTTTGACATGGTATTAAAAAAAGGGATATTCCTAAGCTTTAATCTATAAAAAATAAAATAAAATCTTTAAAAAATAGAATGGAATTTTTTCTGATTATAATATCCCTTAATTGGAAGTATGTTCTTTATAATTCACTATATAACATGTAATATTTTACGGTCATGGTTTACAATTTATTAAAATTATTAAAGATTGTCTTAATAATTTTAGACATTAACATAAAAACTTACTCCACTTTGCTAGAAATAAAATTGTATATCATAATGCATGCTTTGTGCAAATCACATCTACATTGGCCATGTGACACCAAATTATAATTTTTGCTTACAAAATTCATGACGAAAAGAATAAATAACTGCCAAAATTGTAAATATGTACTAACAAATTGGAAAAATAATTCAACACTAATCACATGTTCATAGTGGACTTCAACAAGCGAGTAATTTATTAGCTATTACTAGTTTTATTTTCATTATTGGGGTTGTGTTGGTGTCATTGATGGAAGCTAATTTACATTAAAAAATATATTGTATATCTATTCAACTGACAGGATCACACGGACACGTAGTGAAGTCCCTGATTTCTCTTAAATTATAAATACATTTTTGGTAAATTTGTATGAATTATAATTAACAAAAAAATTTTAGGTCTATGATTCTGGAACAATCTTTGCCCCGGCAATTCTGGACATCAAACCTGAAGATCTTCGCACAAAGTTCATGGAGGGTGTAGCCAATGTGGCTGCCGTGTCATTGTCCATAGGCTATCCGACCGTGGCTTCGGCGCCACATTCTATTGCCAATGGTTTCAAGAACCTGTTGGCTATTGCTGCTGTTACTGACATTGAATTCAAGGAAGCTACTACAATCAAGGAGTTCATTAAGGTGAAAGAATTTAAAATTCATCCTTCTAGTATGTGAATTAGCAAAAATATAAAACATGCTACTCTTTTCAGCAATATTAATAATGTTTAATTCACACAACACTTCAGTAAAGTTGTAAATATTTTTATTTCAATATATTTTATTGTTTCGGCAGGATCCTACGAAGTTCGCAGCCGCGGCAGCTGCTAGTGCTCCAGTGGCCGCAGCCGCCACTTCCGAGAAGAAGGAAGAGAAGAAAGAGGAGAAGAAGGAAGAGTCTGAGAGCGACGATGACATGGGCTTCGGCCTCTTTGACTAATGTGGCACAAGACAAATTAATTATTGGGGCACGGGTCTCAATGCCGCCGGGCGGGACACCCATATGGCGGCCGGGACATATATCCCAAAAGTTAAAATGTTTTGAATAAAGTCACTATGAATTAAATATTTTATTTCATTGCATTTCCTGAGATAAAAGATATTCAGAGAGAAATTTAAAAAACATGTAAACAATATTGCCAATGAAGCCTAAAGTAATGCATAGTAGCGGTGAGTGTAAATTGTTAAGATTTGAGTAGATCGATAACCTTGTAAAAGTTTTATCTATTCGATATATGTTCATGAAGCCTGATTTAATATAAAATATTAATTACATGTTGCTGAATGGTGAAAACTTGCCAAAGTAAACATAACAAACCAATGTCATTTAATGCTTTACAGGCCAATGTTTTTTACAATAAAAATGTCCCAACTCTGGATCTACATTTTAAATTCCCCCTGCGAATAACACTCCAATTTTGAGACGAAACAATTTGTTTTCAATCAAATTAAATAAAAATGACATCCGACTATAAATATTTTTACCTCATAAGCTACACTTCTTTTAGCCCGTTATGAAAAAATTGGTCAAGAGCATGTCGGACCAAGTTCATTACAAGGTTCCGAAGCTATTATTACAAAGAAATGTACTGCAGATGAAAAAGTATGTTATACTTTTTCCATGTTTCCCGCACAGAATAATTGTAAGCACTTTAAGTCACCTATAAATAGAAAAATAAGTAGCTATGTGGACTATTACCAATAAACTGTGTAAAGTGCATCAGCAAAAGAGCGTAACTTTAAGGGACTTACGTCTTTTAGTCGAGAAGTTTTTCGACAACTCAAAAACGGTATATTCGTTCCTATTCAAAATAATTTTCGTTGAAAGTGTTTATTAAGCGCTTCCTTAATTATTTATAATTTACGTCATATTTTTTAGATATAAGATTTGGAAAACAAAGGCAGGGAGACATAATTTCTACAACTTTCGTAGCAATTATTTCCAAAATTATTCACATAATCAGAAATATTGCTAAGAAACTTTAAAATGTTTTTAAAAAAAACACGAAAAATATAAAACAGGATAAAATTTAATATAATTTTCCACGAAAATGAGGTTAAAAACTTTAACTAATTATAAGATAATTTTGATAAATCTCACGTAAGATTAAGAGAGGGGGTACAGGCCAAATCTTATCGGGGGTAAATAAATCACCTCACGTAATTAATGGATGCCCCCGTACATGAATGATATTCCATCCCCCCCCCCCTTCCCGTCATAGAAATATTTATTTTTGTTATTTAACCACTAAATTAAATAGCAGATTATAGAAGAAACCTACACTATAAATTTTATCAATATAAGTCTTGTACTTTTTGAATAAAATGGCAGACATACGGATGGACGGACATGACGAAACTATAAGGGTTTCGTTTTCGCCATTTTGGCTCGAAATCCTAAAAGCGATGAGTGAATTTTCATTGGGGTGACATGAAAATTACAGTATGAAGTTCATGTGCCAGTAAGGTTTACACTAGGTAGCGCTTATAATTATAAGAAATTAATATAAATTTAAGCGCCTAGTCTGTCGATTGGTATTATTTCCCACTTTTTAAAAATTCGCCCTTAGATCACCATTTAGGTGCCTTCAGAATACTAGCCCCTCTCTTACTCATCTTTAGAATTATTGATATGGTACCTTCAGTACTATACCCCTGTTTTATATTTATTTTTCTGTTCTACTACATATTCCTTAGGTCACCAATTAGGTGACTTAAATAACACTATCAACCGTATTGACTATCCCACTAGTCCTTTTATTTTACTGTAATTATCTGGATACAATTTAAAAACAATATTTTTGAAATGCATTTATAATTTTGAGGTTAATTGTCATTATGTATTACTTTTATTTCTTTACCATAAAAAATATTATAATAACAACAAATAATAGTTTATTCTAATTATTTTTGGTGTATTAATTCATTCTGTATATAGATATATAGAAAATTAATTTTATAGTGGAATCTCAATAACTCGAATGACAAGGGAAATGCAAAAAAATTCGAGTTAACGAGTTTTCGACATCACAAGAACTTCGAGATATATATGACTGTGTCGACAAGGAACAAACATAACATTCACAGCTGTGTTACTTAGAAAGTTACATGAATGTATTCATTCATTGCACGTGTACAAGACAAAAACAATAGATTAGAAGCCCCGAACCTGAACATTCATTTTGGAATTTATTGCTATTATTTCGGGGAACTTCAAGTAAGACACCATTATATTTTACCAACTAGGACTTACGGAGTCTCCTTTTTGAAATTCGAGTTATAGAGTAAAAATATGTATATAAATACTTCATAGGAAAAAACATTTTGAGTTACAGTCTAAATAATTCGATATACCGCGTATTTAGGTGTTCATCGGACGGGAATGGCTATTTTTTTCGACTTACTGAGGATTTCGACTTAACGAGGTTCGAATTAATGAGATTCCACTGTATATATTTTTTTTATATAAAAGTAGAGAAATGGCATGCAGGATGAGATTTTTGAGGTTATTTTTGTTTTGTTACACCAAAGTTTAAGTTCTTACGTGCGTACATAAGTACACATCTAATTTTTTTTTCCTAATATCAAACGATCTATTATTTGTTTGAGTTATGTCTTATGTCGAGGTAAACTACTGACGGTGCCCATTAGAATACTAATCCATCTCATTCAATCTTTTCTCCAATTCGTACTCTGCTCGGCACGAGACAGGGCAGCAGTCCACATACGGATGCTCCATATGACCCCATTCCCAGTCTGATCTATCTGCCTTACAAATTCAGTGGGATTTACTAGGAGACTGGATCAACATAAAAGGATCTATTTTTTTCTAAATTCTACATTGGGAGAGCATTTGCCCTCTTCTGACCAATTCTAAATGCAATGAGCAACACCCTAGCCATGGACGATTAAAGAAAACATTTCGAGCTATTTCATTACAATCTATTTGACCTACGCCTTGTAATTTTTGCGAGCATTAATTTATTGTACAAAGTAGGAAAAAAAGGTGGGAAAAATTATAACATATACAAGACATTATTTTCTCCACATTTATTGACATTTCACAACAGATCATATATTCGAAAATAATACATAATTGCAACATTTATGTATTAGACAAAGATTACATTTCCTAAACATATATACTAATGTATCGCTGCTTGCTGGATTGAGATGTCCTCCTCTTACAAACTGCATCGAAACATTCCTGCACCAACTCCATAGAAAATTTGGCTTGAAAACAGAGAATTTGCCATTTATACTTTCAATAGTTTAGGCCTGCAATCTTCATTCGCAATCAATTTTAAGTAACTCTTTTCTTCTTTAATGACTTCAGTTAATTGAAATAAATTACAAGTTTTTTTTATAAATCTAACCAATTCTAACTAATAATAAATATTGACCTCTTCTTATGAGATGCAATCTTTTTTCCTTTTATTTTGTATTTGGCAATCAGTAATAACACCTTCCCTTCTATTTTCTTGTCTTTACTAAAAACCACGAGTTAGAGACAGTCCATAAGAAGAATGCAACTAACCTGATGTTTCAATTCATAGATATCAACCCAAATCTTTCTACTATAATTAAACATCGAGAGTTATGCATGCAACAACACTTAATACTCATCTCAAACAAACATTTTAGATTGAAAGATGTTTTTAAGGTTAACCATATGAAATTTATCAATGGCATTGCATTGACAATGCATCAATATTTGTAATACGATAATGAAATCAATATTTAAATCAGTTGATGTTTGCATAGATTATACATCATGGATATGTTCTACTTTTAATTAAAGAAATCTCTAAATTGTTTGTTTGCGATGTAACACTATAATCTAAATAGATGTATTCAATTAAGTTAAACATCTAGTATACATTCTACTAATAGATAATATTAATACAACAATTGTAGTGTTTGGCTTCAGGAAGAGAAAGGGAATGTACTTTTCTATTTGAGGTCAGATGCATGGTTAATAGTCTTTGTCATGAGCAGAAAAAGTAGATTAATGCAAGATAGACAGATATGAAAGATTATTTATTAGCAATAAATATTTAGGCATTACACACCTAGAAGAAGGAATGTAAACTATGGTTTGTTCGATATTTGTTAAGAGACAGTTAGTCTTTCATTTTTAATTGTATATAAATGGAAATGTCTTTTAAAAAATAATCAACGGAAGGATAGGTTTAAAGCTTAAATTTAAAAACAGTGTAGCACTTTTTTTGTTAATATTAAAGCTGAAAAGTCTTTGAAGTAACAACAGATGACATTTTGATATACACACTTACATGTATATATGTGTGACATAAATTTAAAATTGTTGCCTTCAAAATGTTATAGTATAAAGGTAGACTTCATTGATTTAGAATATTGAGGGATGATTTTAGTATAGGTAAAAAAAATGGTAGGTTTTCATATGATACTTTTTGCATTTTGATCTCTATAGACAAGAAGTCATTAGAATTTTGTCTAATTGTTTATGACAATATTGTGACAGTAGCTTACATCCTACACAAAAACATTTAACATCAATACATGTATACATTCAGAAATATTATAAGCTTATGTCAACCGAACATCTAGATTACCAATAAAGATGACAATGTATTTATATGAAGATGTAAATCCATGGAGCTCATAAAAAAAATTAGAATCCATATAAAAAATGGTTCATTATAAAAATGTATAGAAATGTCTACCTAGCTTTCTTTGGCGTCACAGCGCCACTTACACATCTTAAATTAGCACTACTGATTGAGCCATAAATTCAAATTAATTTTAAATTAAAAAAAAAAATCATCTAGTTCTCAATGATAATTGTGTTAGATTTTAACCAGAATTCAAAATTATACGTACATATTTTTTTTATGAACATTTGCTTACTGATTGTTGTCTAATACCAGTTTATAATTTGATAAACTTTTTTTTTGACATTCATAAACTATTAGTGACACTAAAAAGGTAAATATCAGATGACCATGGACTCTTTCCTAACTAATGAGTGACACAAAGACATTATACATTCATTATTTGATTATAGAATCACTCTACTTTATAATTTCATTTCAAATGCAATTTAATTAAATAATTTTAAAAATGGCTTCCACTACATGAGATTTTTAATTTTTTTTTTTAATTTTTTTTGTTTTTTAGTATAATTTCAAGAATACATCATAAGCCAAACAGTAAACTCTTTAAACCAATTGAATAATATAAATAGCATATAAACTAATATTATTACTTTAAATATGATGACATATAAGCATTACCAGTTAATTAATAATAAGAAAAAATGGGAAAACAAATAAGACCATATAATCTCCCCCTCTACATCTTGATAAACACTGCCTTTGTTTTGCCCTTCAAACTTCCATGAATGCAGCTCATGACCCTTACCTGGTCATCAGTCTACCTAGTGAATGTCATCATATACTGTAACATTCAGTTTTTAATCACCACTTGAGAAGCTTGGTATTCCATCTGTTTCTGATTTACCTATTCACAATGCAATAATTTATTTGAAGCCTAGTAAATACAATGTCTGTTTCTTATTAATTGCAATGAGATGTTCATCTTTTTTAGTCGAGAAAAATATTAAAACAACTAATCAAATCATTATTAAAATGATGAGTTATATGACTGCCGGACAGAACACGCTACAAGAGTGACATTGTTATAATAGTGCTCCTAACATAACGTAGGTGAAAGTACATTTGTAACCCTATTAACTATTCAATAACTCTTTACTTACTAGCTGTCTATCATAATTTGCACAAACATATTCATAAAAATAACATAATCGAAAACATATTACAAGTGCCTCACAATTAAAAACTAACCAAAAAAAGCATATTTATGATTACCTTTCATATTAAAAAAAAACTAAAGTATTTTATACTTTAATATTCTTAACTTTTAATAAGCTCACATTTTATGAAGTAAAAAAAGGAACTGGTGGGATTGATCACTTGGTAAAATTACAATAATATAAAAAATAATTTTAGATTCATTAATGAGATCAATGATGACATGAAGTCAACATCAGTAAGTAGCATTATAATAATTTACAATACTGGTATAATTCTATGATAATAAAATTAGGAAAAACAATACTATTTGTATTTGAGATAATACTGAACTAAAATCTATGTATTACTTATATGAAAACAAGGAGATGATTCAAAAGCAAGGAACACAAACTTTGAGTATCTCTTCAAACCAAATTGACTTTTGTTAACCAATAATAAAAATTTTGCAGCTGTGGTAGATTTACCCATTGTTAAAATAGACTTGTTTCCAAGCTTACTCCACATCTACCAGCAGTTTGAATGTTTCATCGATATCTACGCAACGTAGAATATTCCCAGTGTCGGTAGTTTTAATAGTGATTTTTGGATTTGCCATAAAAGCCATGGAATCCACAAAGCTGTTAGATCTGTTAGTATACAAAAATTCACCATTTTCAACCAACTGCAATTTATACCAGCATAATATAGCATTCACATCCCCATCATCTACTGGCTTAACATTTATGACTTCAGAAATGCATCCTTCGGTGCACTGCGCTATTGTAGCCACTTCAGATAGTGTTTTATGAGGCATATGGGGTATATCAATGTGGTACATTTGAGACACTTGATATTTGTTCATAAACTTTGATAGATTATATTCCCCAGTGTTTGCATCATCTATTAAGTTGCTTCTATCCAACCAATCGCAACTCACCAACTTCCCTTCCAAAAACACCTTATGAGGAAGCACTAAGCCCCCAGGGGACAGATGTGATAATTTCAATTGCCTTAGGAGTTCCTTGTGTTTGGTATTTATGTCTCCGTTCAAATCAATAATATTGCCATGTATAACATGGAATTTTTGATCTTTGAATTGCTCTATTGAGAGATCTTCCTCTGTCACCATGTTTATCTTATCAGTGGGCAAATTATTAGCTTTCAAGATTTTCAAAATGAATTTTTCATCATCTTGAGATCTGGCACAACAAGTGAGATTCTGAGCACCCCTCTTCAGTAAGAGAAAACCCACCAAAGGAAATGGAGATAGATCCACTATATTCAATAGTGAAATCTCTGCAAGTTGACATAAATATATGCAAACTGCACCAATAGTACTCGTTACTGTCTTGACATACTCCTCGTCATTCAAAAAACGAAGCATCTCCGGTGAGATTCTGTCAATTCTTTTGTAATCGGGTACAACCGCCAATTTACCACCATAACTTGTAAATTTTACAGATGATTTCTCATCAGCTGTAACGGGAAATGGAACAAAATCATAAAAAACGGCTTGTTGCCATGCAGTGGCATGATTTTCATCTAGCGGATTTGTTGTAATCATAATGTTCTCAGTGAGATACAAATCAAACCACCCAATAATAATGTTAATTTCACTGTTTTCTTTAGCATAAAAAGATGCCTCATATGGCTCACCGCTTCCCAATTTCTCTTGCATATCTTCAAGGTTGTTGAAATTGACTTTGAAGAGAGATGTCGGTTCAGTGACATATTTCAAGTCCTCAAAAAATTGGATATCTTCTGAATCATAAGGGTCTGTAGTAACTATTTGAACATTATGACCTGCAATTGCTAAAAATTCCAAAGCTGAAGGATTGAGTCTGTATTTGAAACTTAAAGAGTCACATTTGGCACCTGCCACAAAAAATTCAGCTCTGGAAGGAATGATACGGGCATTTTTTGCCATCAAATGTTCAAACGCATGAGTGAGCGTTTGTAATACTTGTTCACCAAAAAGACCAGCATCAAAGAGTTCTGTAACAATTAGTGATCTCTTTCCACCTATATCTCGGAATGTCAGAGCAGTTGACATTTTGCTCACCAATATAATATCTTCAATTAAATGATCTTCAAATATATTACTTGCCAGTTCCACCATAACATCTGACCCATCGCATGCAGTAATCATCATAGGCATGCATTCATTAGCATACATGGCTAACAAACCTGTTCCAGTACCTAGATCTAAAATAGTTTCTTTGAGAGGAACAATCATCTCCCTAAGGGCATCACGATATCCGCCATTACGAACCTTATCATTCAGCATTCTATAATGCCATCTTTCAATCATGTAGTTTTTAACCGAATTCAGATTTTTCTCAGCTGAAACGAAGCCCACGTCAAAGTTAAGGGCCTTCTGGAAATGACAGCAAGCTTCTCTCAAATACCCAAACTTATAAAGGTATTTACCAATATCATTCAATATAAATATATTGCCAGGATAACATTCAACACTTCTTTCAAAGTTGTAAAATATGTCTCCAATTTTATTCAGAGTAAGCAAATATTCGTTATATTTATCGAGCAAGCGACGAAATTCAGGCTCCACTCGAACCTTTACTTCTGGACAATATTCAAATGCCATAATATATAAATCAAAAGCCTTACTGTAACAGCCGTTGGCAGCAAGTTCTTGCGCCTGTACAGTGTATCCGAAGGCAGTAATGTTCTTCGTCGATGGGTCTTCAGAGGTTCTGCAACCCAAAATATTTTACCTAAATATATAGGTACATAACGACACCCTACGACGCTATTAAAAAAAATCGAATAAACATCCTAATAGTAACCTTGGCTCTTCCTCAGACGCCATATCAGAAATCTGATGGAAATTGACGATTGCAAAACGCTACACTATACAATATCAGTAACAAAATATAATACAAAGCGATACGCCCTGAAGCACCGCGCAATATTATACAAAGTGTACGGATGTTACAATAATGCATGTTCAATTTGGTCTATTCTTGTTTGGTCTATTATTTTGTGAAAGAATTGTTTATAAGTTATTATTTGAAAAATTATAAGATTAAACAATACACTTAACGTATATTTAAATAATAATAAAAATACAACGCACGTATTTTTATTTTTTGCATAATTTTAACGCGAGTTTTATGAGAAACCTTAAAAATGAATAAAATTAATCAAATTCTTGATCTCCAATACCTATCATTTTCTATGCATCAAATTATCGAGAAGTTATAATAATGATTTAAAGTGGTTTATTTATTTCCGTTTACATTAGAAACATAAATCTGTGGACCATAATACTTATATATATATACAATGCAGATACTAACTCAAAATAACAGCGAGAAAAAAATGCATTAAGAAAAGCAGAACATAATCAAATAATATCTAAATACGAACGAAACGTGATATCTGGCAACTTTAAATCCTGCTATTTATGGATTTCATGACTGCTGGGTCAATCGATTTTTCATCGTTGCCCTTGTCTTTTCAAACAAACTTGAAAAAGACAGAAAAATAAGAAAGAAGCAACAGCTAATATCGTTCGTTCTTTTTATTCATTTGGTGTTATCCTTCCTATAACGAATATTAGAAAGTGACGGACATTAGAAAATACTTTAATGCCAGTAAACTATCAGTGTGTAAACTATTTAAATTTAATTATATAAACAATAATAAATGCTTAGGGCATGCATTATATACAGAGATTTTATGTTACATTCATATTTAAATGATACAGGTCTGAGTAAATATTTTCAATAAATATTAAAAGTATGGTTCTTCAGTTGCTATGTAAAATGTACACCAGTAAAGGTGCAGGGTCCAAAGATATTCCCAGTATTAGTGTGATGAAAATCGAACCGTTCTATGAAAACCTCACTATTTCCGTATGGATGAATTATAGTCAATAATGAATTGTACGAGATGGATGAACGTAGGTCATCATAGAACATTTTTATAAAAATGGAAGTAAGAGTCTAATATCAGGGTTCCACATGAACGAATGAAGTTTCATTCATTGATTCGGAATTTGAAATTTGTATTTCTACTAGGCAATCGCACTAATTTTAAATCAAACGTATATCATAAAACTGCTTATTGATTTGAAGGCTGAGATACAAAAAAATATCGGCAATAATACGTGCTTTAATCGTAGGTACTTATCATATTTAAATTGGCAATCAGTGCTTTAAGTTAGGTGCGAACTATTGAAAATGTTGAAATGGTTGCGCAGTACATTCTTGTTTAACAATATAATTGAAACCGTATTAAATACTTTCTGTCTTCCTTGACATTCACTTTTTACTTTCTCAATCCTCAAACCTTGATAAGGATATATTGTAACAATCATAAAATTAACATGTGTACCTATAAATTTGATAATTAGATTGCTACTAAGTACTGAAAACTGAAATTTGTGGATATCTGAACATTGTACACAGATTTTGTTATATGATTTAATATTAAAATTTTTATAGAAGTCTATTATTCTAATGGAACACATTGTTGAAAAGTTAAAGGAGGATACACAAAGTTAACAACTTTTAAAATTAAAAACTAAAAAATATAATTTGCAAATATACAAGGAAAAAGTTACTTAAAAAGCTTTAGTACAACTTTAAGGATCTCTCTAACAAAACTCCATACAAAGGGAAGCCTAAAAGATCTGTACTTCTAAAAAGCTACCCCTATTTCATTGTTTTCTTAATTCAATTGGGTACAAAATTGTATGTGTTACGGACAGTCGCACCCTTAGATTATAATTAGATATAATGAGTATGAAATAAATCATTTTATGTATATGGACTTAGTTTTAAGGATTTTATTTGTGTTTCGTGTATATTTCGTGTATATGTTTGCATATTGTTGTATACTGAATTATTTATTATTTGTTGGAATTATTTTGGAATATTTTGTATGTGTATATTGTCTTTGTTTTTATTGTGAATATGAAAAAGTTATCATGCACATATGAATTGCTTACTGGATTGTACCTTGACGGAGGAGACCAATAGGAGGCCGAGATCCGAGGCGATCTATAAGGTACAGCCGCGAATCGTTGTACCAGGCACATGTGGCACTAATGGCACCTTCGAGTTATCCGAATTGTGAGGAAAATTGTGAAAACTGTGTGAAAAGTGAAAAATGGCATCAACCAGAAGCAAAACGCGATTAAGAGAGTGTAACACAAAAGAAGAAAGTACGATCGCCGACTACGGGCTAGTGTCGTTCGGCGGGCCCGCATCTCCGTCCACGGTCCGTCGCCGTATAGTGAATCTCGACGCGCCCGCAGCACTGGGGGCGGGCGACACGGGTCGGCGCCACGGCGGGTCACGGTACGGCGGACGGACAAGAAGCTAGAAGCAGAAGAAGGGAAGCATACCACCGCAGAGGGTGAAGCTCATTTGGTACGTCCCCCACATTAGTCGACTTCGAGCCGGATTTTAAGAGCGTCGTCGTCGTCGTTTGAAGAAAGAGGACCTGTCCGTCGGTCGCTGCATTTGAACTGTCCTGACGTTCGGCGCGTCCACAAGCGGATCAGCTACGAGCGTCGTTCGCGCGTTGAGTGGCCGCGCACATAAATAGTTGCTTCAGCGTGAGTGCCGAAAAAGGAATTTTAATTCCTATCTTCGTTTGAAACGTCATACGTAACGACACACGAAACGCCGTTGTCACGGCGATATAGTTTCTGGTAAAGCGCCACCCGCGTGCAGGCTGCCCGCGTCCCGACCGTCGTGAGCTCGCATAGCTCCGGGTATCCGTAGCGCGCCCATCAACGCTACACGCGTCGTCGCGCCGCGTCCTTTCCCCGAGCTCCGCACCGCCTCGGGTCCGTGGAGCGCCTTTCCACTTCACCATCACTCCCAGAGACGGCCGTGACGATCGAGGACGATGTCGGTGTACCCACTGACAACTCCTCTTGATCTCCGGCCGTCTCGGGAAATCTTTAAGTTTGGACCCCTGAAATGGGGCCATCTCCACTGGACCGTCGGGGTCGTATCCCCGACGAGAAGACGCCCGGGCATGAGGCAAGTCCTCCGTCCCGCACCCGCACCCGCAAATAAGGTATGGAAGACCCACGAACGAACTAATGGCACTAAATAAAGCACTAAATTCCGTCGTGCCGACCTAGCTGTGGTCAAGCTCCAAAGGGATTGCCATACTGGCTGGACAAATGGCTAGTCGCCGTAAACGTGACGAAGACGGCAGCCCTATTGACCGGCCAACAGCATATTATGGCACCGAAGCTGAGACTCCGGGGACAGGAGGTAGAATAGCAAACCAGGGTGCAATACCTAGGCGCACAGATTGACCGCTCCATGCGCATGGTCGCTCAGGTGGAACACGTCATCCACCAGAGCAGAGTCGCGCGGAGCATGCTGCGCCCAGTTCTCGGATCGCACCTATCGCTCCAAGCCAAAGTTGCCCTGTATAAGGGCTGTAGTTAATGCAGAATACTGCTTTATTTTTGTGGATATAGGTGCATGTGCTTACTTCTACAATTTTTAAGAACACTGTGCTGTGGAGGGCGATCGAACAAAATTATTTAATTTTACCGACGCCAAAGCCATTATTCAGATCTACTTCATCAACAAAACCATACGTATTCGTAGCTGACGAAGTATTTGATTAGCACAACTGTATGATAATACAGTACTCAAAAATTTGCTATTTTAGGGTCTCATAAGATGCTAAAGTGAAAATTTTTAAATATTGAGAAGAGAATTTTCATTTACCGTCTTTCCAGAGCACCAAGATATGTAGAATGTGCATTTGGCATTTTAACAAGTAAATGGCGTATATTATAAACGCGTTTAGATGTATCACTTAATTTGACTGTTGACATTGTCTAAGCTTGCTGCATTCTTCATAATTTTGTAAGAAAGCGTAATCATTTATTTGATCAAGACCTATTTGTTAAAGATCAGCAGAGTTTAGGAGAAATTCCATCAGTTCGTAGCGAAAGAAGTGTAAACTTAATAAGACAGGATTTTAAAAACTATTTTATGTCTGTTAATGGAGTTTTGAGTTTGCAACTATCAAAAATTTAAAACAATAATAAACGAGTGAAAGAAAAATGTCTAAGGTGTAGCACGGTGCAAAACTACGCTAAAAACCGGCCCCAAGAAGCCTTATAGTAATAAACAGATATTTATTTTCACTTTGACAAATAGATATTTTGGTCTTACCATATATTTTTTCCTCCTTTTTTGTCCAAATTTTTAAAGTCAGTATTTACAATTTCGCAAACTTCCGTCCCCGCGTCTATTATTAAGTTTTTATATTTATGCTCTTCTAATTACTTGACCTTGAATAATGAGTATTGGCCTGTGTTGTACCAAAGTGATAAATTGATCGTAATCAATGTCACATTCCATTTTTCGCGTACTATTTTAACGAATCTCGGAAGAGAGCTGACGACAATTCATACTTCTCTATGACTGGCGACGCGTGACCGATGTCGCGCGCCTCGTCGACCGTCCTGCACTCGCCCCCGCGATTCGTGAATTGCATGATCCCATTGCAAGCGACTTGTTTTTAATTTGCCGCTCGATTGCTCCAACTCGCGATTTAAAATCGCATTACGAGTTAGGAATACAAATTTTCAATACATTATTTAGTACTAGTAAAAACGGCGAAACTTAGCTCCATGAGTTCTAAGCTTAAGTGCTCGAGGTATCGCAATGAGTCTCGTACATATGAGTTCACACACATGAATAAAGGCTTGATTTAAATACAACCATATCTGAAAAGTAATGTGACTGGTGCACCTGCGCAGAATTGAAATTTTAGTCGCTCAAAAATTTCATTTCACCAGTCATTGCATCACTTATTCTTAGAATTTCGAAATCGGATCCTTAGTCTAACATAGAAACCCAACTAATAACGATATTGCGGTACAGCCATTAGACACCTTAGATGCGTATTATAAAGCTAATTTTATTTTGACATAAACAAATGTTATAGGTTATCGAATTTCGAAATCGGATTAGTCTTTGAAATATAACGTTATGAACCCACAAGCCCTTAGACACCTTAAGTGCTTATCATAACGCTAATTTTGTTTTGACAAAAAAGTTATAGGTAGATGGCTGTTCACGCCATATTGTTAAACAGCAAAATAAATAAGGTTCATTTATGTTAAACCAAATGTACTAAGCATAGAGTTGATTTTACCGTATTATTAGTGGTATTTTATACCTTTTATAAATAAATTACTTCATCGATATATTTGTAGGTACTTGAGACTACAGCACAACCAGTCTGGAACCATTCGACCCTAGTACAATGTTCACGCCGCGTCGAATTCAGTCGTAGCCGAAAATTCCGTAACACGCCGACAAATGCGCGCACTATGGTGACGGCCGCATCGGATGATCGTGCGAGGCGCACAAAAATACCGCCTCGAAATGTAATGTGTACGAACTGGCTGCGACGATATCGTACACGAAGCGTCGAGTTCAGAATGCGGTGTCCGCGCTAAATGGGACGCTTTAGCGGGCGCCCCGGATGACGAGAATTCGTCACGAAACGGCGATATCGTCACACCTACTGCGATGACAATAGGGTACTGCACAATCGACGTTGTATCAATTGCACGCGATGTGCAGCTTTGCAACTTTTTTTATATGAGGAGTAGGCAGACACAATCAAGAAAATATTTGCAGGTTTGAGGTGTATAGATAAATAATATATATATATATATATATATATATGTATATATAATGAAAATAGGTTGTCTTTTCGCCAATCACGTAAAAAGTACTAAACGTATAGACATGGGACTGGGACCATTCGATGCGGAATAATTTGTAGATGGTTCTAGGCTACTCATTTTAGAATTCCGTAAATCCTTCGCCATTTTATTTTATAATAAAAATTACCCACCGAAGCGGGCGGGTCAGCTAGTAACAATATAAACTCACGCCTATTTCCTAGAAGAGCACGCAGACTAAAGATTTCCACATGGTACGATCTTTGCACATCTCTCTTGCCTCACTGATATCTGTCAATCTTTTCATGCAAGCTCTTCGGTTTTGAGTGTTTAAAATTTGGCCATTTTTTTTAAGATGCCACCAATATGGTCTGCATAGTATTTTCTAGAGCGACCCCTGCCGACCTTTCTATCACACACATTCGCAATATAGATTTGTTTTGTCAGTCTACTTTTATTCATCCTTTCCACAGAGTCAAATCACAGCAACATGACTCTTTCTTCTCTACTCACTACATCTTCCTCCAAACCACACGGCTTTCTAATATCACTGTTTCTACATCTATCTTTCCGAGACATTCCACACATACTACGCAGAAATAGCATCTGCACTGCATTGATCTATTAACTCTGTTCTACTGGATAGAGTAGACTATGTATAGATCAATTAACTCCGTCCTACTGGATAGAGTAGAAGAAAAGCAGGTGGTTAGAGATGTCAAATAATCGAACCATAACGCCTAAATGGATGTTGTTTACGGGAAGCCTGCCACTTCGTTATCCATTATTCAAAAATAGTCAATGGATTTTTTTAAACATGGGTGGTAGAGAACGGAAGATCCTATTGCCGTTCGCATTGTTGAAATATTTTCATAAAAAATTGTAAGAAAAGTGAAAAAAAGTATACTGGAGAACAGTTGAATGAAAGTCAAATCGATAGCTGAGGGTTGGACTTTTGCTGGTACTATAAACAATATCATTCATGATCAACTATATATGCCAAAAGTAACGAAAATGAGCCATGAATGCCGATGCCGGATCAAAAGCAAGCGCGCATGAAATGCTGTTTCAGTTTTTAAAGTTGTGTGAGTAAAATCCAGATACAATCATCAAAAGAATGGACATCATTCATCTAAAGTCAACATAGATGAAACCTAAGTTCATTGTTATGACCCTGAGAACTAGCTACTAGAGGAGCAGCTTCTCCAGAAAAATTGTAGATTGTGCCATCTTTTGGATTTATTAGAGAATATTTCTAATGTACTATAAAGGTGTCAATATTATAGAAGCGTACTATGCTAATACTCAATGGTAAATACGAGACGCCATTAAAAAAGGAAGGAAATAAAATAGGCAAGGATGTGTTACTTCTGTATTATAAATGCTTCAGGTGACATACGCACAGATTGCAAAGGAATATACATTGTATGTGACTGCAGGTTCCAAATCACGGACCACCCGTCATGTAGTCCACATCTGGTCTGGTTAGTTACTTCCTCCTTTCAAAATTGAAGAAATGTAGTTTAAAAAACTGAAAAACACGCTTTTAAAGCACATTAAACTAAAAAGTAAAAAATAGTCCTTAATATGAACTCAAAAAAATAATGAACAATGACGAATAATACTAGTATTATTATGGAAAAAGTATGGGTTGCTCTGTATACGAAAAATGTGGCACAAAGCGCCCCACGCTTTTTCCACAATAATACTAGTATTTTTCGTCATTGTTCATTATTTTTTTGAGTTCACAATAAGGATTATTTTTCACTTTTTAGTTTAATGTGCTTTAAAAGCGTGTTCTTTAGTTTTTTTTAAACTATATTTATTTTTCACTTTTTAGTTCGGTTGATTGGTAAAAATTTGTAATTTTTAACAATACAACAATAGTTAAATTATTAATAATGCTTATTACTGTTACTAAATTCTATTACAAAACAGTAATAGAATTTAGTAACAATAATAAGCCACTTGCTCTCACGCAGACGATACGTGACGAAATTATTCGATCCTGGCCATCCTGATCAGGATAAGAGGATAAATACAAATTATTGTATTGTCATTGCTCCTTGATACGTACACAAAGTTTCAAATTAATCAGACTTCTTGAAATTGGTGAAAATTAAGCTCAAAGATTCCGTTACATACATAGATACATACAACCCAAGCTTATATTAATCCTGGCGGTCCTAATAAGGATAATGGGAAACTGTTATCACATTATTGTGTTGTCATTGCTCCTTGATACGTATGCAAAGTTTCAAATTAATCAGATTTCTTGAAATTGGTGAAAATTAAGCTCAAAGATTCCGTTACATACATACATAGTTATATACAACCCAAGCTTATAAGAGTGTGTTAAATAGATCTCAAAGGGAACTGATATACTGAAGATAAACCAGTGAAGGCGACTGTGAGTGACCATTTGGGCAAACAAAATGAAAAATACTTTTAGACAAGTTTTAAAAATGGATGTATAAATCTATTAAGATAAATTAAGATAAAAAAAAAAATAATAATAATTAAGATAAAGGAGGAATATGATGAAAATGAAATCAACGTTGTATCTGAATCTCTTTGTTTTCATTTCTATAGTATTAATCAAACCTAGTAATATTTCTAGCTAACAGTAAAAATATGAATTTACAATATGAAATATATAAATTTTTTTACCAATTATTTGTTATTATATAAAGGTCACTACACATCATAAGAGCTCTTGATTCTGGATGGTGGCCCATATATTATATAAATATTTTTAAATAACTAGTTAACAATTATTAAAAATGATACAATTCATGCACTTAACATATCTCCGAATCACATCAATGTTTAAATAAGAATATTACATAATTTCCAAAAATAATGTGAGTTTATGACCAGGTTTATCATCTATGGGCCTACATCAATAAACAAAGTTGTTCCAGGGCCAAGTGCTCTAAATGAGGAAGCAAAGAAGTCTGAAAGATGAACATGTATTTATCAATTTTAATATAATTTGTAGTAAGCAAATATGTCGCAGATTTACTACTGCAACTTCTCTTCTCTTTATACACATATAAAAGCCAAATAAATAGTGATTGTTCATTATTAAAAAATTATTAAAACCTTTTAGATTGTATTATTTTACAAAAAAGCTTAACTATCAAAATAATAAACTGATATTAAACTTTTAATGAGTCAATATAGTAAAAAATATAACAATGTTATTCTTTTTAGGAAACAATATACACCAAATTTGTGTGCTGTTCTTTAATAAATATATGAGCCTTGGTCTTCAATGATTTAAAATCAACATTGAAGACCAAGGCCCACATAATACTTTGCAATTTTTTGTACACTCAAATGTTTTCGTAAAATAATTTATACTTTCATGAGAATTGGTAGAAAACCCTAATTGCCCATATTTGTTAAAACCAGTAGCCCATACTGTATTGTCATCGAGCACAATTACAGAATGTCTAGTTCCTGCAGCAATATCTTTGACATTCTTTTCCACGTTATGCCCATTATTATCATATAAGTCTACTAGAGTTGGCAATGGATAATTTTTCACAATATTTTTATTTGTAGGATTTTCACATATACCTAATTGGCCTATATCATTCCAACCCCAAGCATATAAATCTCCAGAATCACTCAAAGCTAGACAATGCCAACCTCCTGCTTGAATTTTCACTATATTTATTCCAGCTAAAGCTTCCACTTCTGTAGGTTCTTCTAAATTATGAATTTCTCCATGACCTAACTGACATCTCCGACCATTACCCCATGTATATATTAAGCCTTTATCCGTCAACATAATGATATGCTCATAACCACATTGTATATCACAAATTCTGCCAATGCATCGACTTACATCTATCTCACGAGGTAGTTCATAAACAGTACCTTTATTAGTCAAACAAACACAAGACGAATTCGTCAAACATATTTTTCTGATTTCTAATAGAGTGCCAGGCTTTTTTATTGATGAAGATGTTCGAGGACTTAGATTGTTATATATATCAATAAATGACAATGTTATATGTTTCCAGTTCCACTCTTTTGTATCATCAAATTGATGTCTCCATAATGTTTGACTATTGTTGTCTAACAATAATAAAAAATAATTATTCCCGGCAAACGACAAATTATGGTCAATAGACCGACATCCTACAGGAATTTTAATTTCTTCAAACATGTGTTCCGCGGCAGCCCATGAACCACAAATATAATATTTCGTTTTATTTTTATATATGTTGTATGACCATGTTATTAGAAGCAATTCTAAATCGTGAATAGACAAAACCTTTTCTGTAATATTACTCAGATTACAAGTAACGGTTTGAAATTTATCAATAATGAGATCTTTAAACAACCATTGACCAAATAGATTGGAACCTGCAACCATACTATTCTCATACATGGTAATTTTTGTGACCACGACACGACGGCTTCATACCAAGCTATTGAATCATACAAATATTTAAATACACATCTGCAAAAATCGATATCAATATCTTGAACAGGATATTTCTGACATTTAGGATAGTATTGATTTCAGTGTGACCAAATTTAAATTGGACATTATTGCTTGGATAAAATCTGCTAAAGCCTAAAGCAGGTAATTTTTTTTGTTGTAAATGCCCAAATTCTGCTAATGAATGAACTCATATCTTATAAAAAAAGACAAAAGTGATTGTCATAAATATTTATTAACAACCGATGCAACCATTTTTTTTTTTGTTTCTCCCTTTGCGATGGGGAAGGAGGCATAAAACCTGTTATGGGCACCAGGTGCACGGGGTGTGTCCGACGCGCACGGACTAAAAACCCCCTGAAATATAGAAATGGCCCTTCCGTTAGCCCAAAGGCTTTTACAGTTTCATCTTGAAGCGGCCAAAAGGTACATAGGATTGCCATCGATGCGAAATGTCGTTTCAAACGATTCCGGGTTACTACAACGCAATAACGTCATAGATGAAAAGGGTGAATCAATGACGTTATTGCGTTCCGGATAAAAGTTCCGGTCGAGGACTGTAAACCGAAAATTACTGAATTTAAAATAAATTTAAAAATGACCTTTAATCGTTGAGTAAAAACGTTACGTTACTTTACTACATTACTGATATTAAATCTAAATTGGATTGGACACCAATAACACAGAGCGACGGCTGACCACCGACAGATCGCCACTGGTCTGACAAATGCGAGTCGCTCTCACTTCGATAACGAACGGTTTATGTGTGCAAAACACACGAAATAACTAAAACGCGATCGGATATTGGAAACGTGACCCCTGCTGGAAAGCACCCTAGGCGTAGAAACGGGGCGAAGACGCAGCGTACAGACGGCACAGTAAGCCGGAATAAACACTCGGGACGAACACACGTAGCTTGACTGTTGCCGCACGATGAATACTGCGCGGTACCGCACACTCTCGTACACGGGCGGAGCGCGACATCCAAAACGCAGCTCAAAGGAACATTTGCACACACAGTTACACAGTATACTAAGTGAGGTCCAGGGGACTGGACCGAAGGCAACTGATCGCGGCGACGAACCAACTGGAACTTGTGCAACTATAAATGTTGCACTATTGGTTCGTCGTCGTAGTCCGGTTGGTTCCATCCGGCTCTTAGTAATGTTGCACCACTCTGTACTTTTACTACCTGTGTGAAATGTATAATTTCAGCGACATGTTTATTTTTAAATTTGTTCCGCCAGTCAGTTTTCAGATTAAGCATTTGAGAAAAAAATAGGCGCTTAAAAGTCTTATTAGACATAGACAAAATCATCATGACCTTTGCGAAATCGACTTTTTTCCAACCCATATTGATCCGGTAAGTTCAGAGAAAAATCATAAAATTACACATCCTCTTATTTATTTTGTTCTTTTTAACGTCTGGTAATGTTTAAAGAGGCTTAGGGTCAAGCACTTTTAATTCACCCCATGAGACAATATTTAGTGAGTAAGAATTCTACATAACCCAATCTTCCATCGCGTGGCCATTGCATTTTTCATTTGAAAAGATTTGCTCTTCCTGAGTTAAAAACCACAAAAAAGTACAAATTTTTGATGACGTCTGTTAACACTTACCTCGAGGTTACGACACGTTTAAAATCACTATCGAATTGAAGTTTATTTACAAGAACTATTCTTTTGTAGAAGATAATCTTTATATGTTGTAAAAGTCGTAAATACGTCAAATATCGTCAAAATTAGGTATTTTTAGGCAATATTCATAAACAGATACTTCCGAAAACTAATTCGTTTGAACATGAAAAGATTTTTTATTTTTCGTTTATTGAATTAAGATAAGTTAGGGAAAAAAGTATTTTTTCCAATGTACCTATAGCTAACTAAAAGCTAATTTTTTTATCTAATTATGGAAAATTATCGATATTTATTATGGCAAGCTGCACTATCGGAAATCGTAAAATGTTATAAAATATGGACGCATGTCAAGGTTGTATAAATTTGCCAAATACGTAATATATCACAGGCCACCGCTGTTATATCTATTCAAAATAAACGACAGTGAGTTAAGGCGAAGAGTGGCAATCATAACTGAACAATGGGACAACATAGTACGTCGAATATTGATGATGATTCAAATGTTATTTACACATGATAAATTTAGATTTGTTTGCGGAAACAGACATATAGTATCATATTTTTTGTGTCTTTATTATATTACACTCTAAAATTTATGAAACTAGCCAATTGATGCAATACATTTAGCATTTTAAAGAGGCAAGCAAGCTTGCTAGCCACTAAAGTTGGTGACATTTCTGCCCAGGGACCTTCTCAATCTAAAAAAGACGCCAGTAGATTGCCAGCCTTTTTGATAGGAATACAATATCTAATGAAAATGTTTTGATGGAGGGGCAAGTGGACCCTGAAATGCTCACTCACTAGGCGAAATAAAATAGCAAAAGCTATTACTTCAAGTTTATTTTCGATGAGAGTGTAATAACTCACCGGTCAAGCCAGCCCAGTTTCGTTTTTATTTTCTCCTTTTGTGACAGCGACGAGGTAAAAAATGCATAACGTACCACTGCTCGCTCGTGCGCGCGAAAATTGACGAGCTAAAACCTTCCAAAAAAGTTCTTTTGAAGAATTGATTGAGTTGGCTGTACTGCTAGCTGCGATTCTGTGACAGCTTCACCGAAGACAGTCGGACATCAGGCGAGAGTATAGACCGCGCGTGACCTGCCTTATTGGCAATTCCTTAAGGCAGATACCTCGACATAGGAAACCAATGATACACCAACACGGGTTGGGCCCATTTGTATATCTAGGCGTGGTAGTATCCCGGTAAATGATAGGGGATGGCTTCTTTATGCCTTAGTGATTGAGAGAGGCCTATTTTTTATTTTTACTTTGATTTAGTTAATTTCAATAAACCTTTCGATCTCGGCAGTGAGAACGTCAAACGTATTTATTAGTACTTTCCATGGTGTACGAATAATATACGGGGGCATTTTAATGCTACAGCCAATTATCACGGCATGGCTCTATCACTCTAATAAAGCGTCAATTTTCGTGTAGTCAATGTACTCACTATAGAAGTAATATATCCGAGTGCGAACGAAGGTTCTCGTTCTCATACGTTTGTTTTTACTGTATCGTTCACAGCTTTTATTGGGGTCCGTTTCTATTCGATTGTTAGCCTTTACTCTCGTTTTACTTTAAAACAATGAATATTGGACCCGGAATGGATCTTATACTTTTTAGACAAAGATATAGACAATTTAGGTATCATGGCTCTTTAGATTAGGTAAGAGAAGAGGTTTAATAAATCGTTATTTTAACATTATCAATGTGTACACACAATGCAATTTGTTTCTCTCACATAATTAATATTGTATGTTTGGTTTCATTCATGGGCAATGTTAACCTAGATATGACGATATGAGGAAAAATTAACATTTTTATGGCTATTATCAATTTGAAAATTTCTGCATAAAGATCAACATGAATTGTTATGTTTGTTCTAATGAGTTTTATATCATAGTGTTTTCATAATACTGTTTTCATGTACTGTCGAGTAATCTATTTCGAAATATCATTCTGTGATGGTTCTGTTTGGAATCCATAACTACGCTCTATATACAGTCAATTTGACAACCGGCGGCGTTTCGTTTACTGCTGCGATTTACTGCATACCGTCTTGTATAGAGATCTACTTGCTGCTGCTGTATAGTTGCTATGTCGGCTTATGATGTCGGCTAAGTTGCTAATACTATCTTAGATTGTAAGAATTTAGGGCTAGACGTTCTGGTTTTAGATATCTGAGACAAAGGCTATGTAAAATGTCTAGTTTAAGTTTGTATAAGTTGTTAAATATAAGCGTTTGTGGCCATGAAAAATTTTAGTTTACACCAAGAATACAGTAACCAGAAATCAATATGGCTCTCAAACTGGGAAAGTGCAGGTTATGTCTTAAACTTGGTGATTTCTATTCAATTTTCACCATGGATAATTCTGTGCAACTGGCTGAAATGGCCATGGATTGCACTAAAATTAAGGTATATTTTACTAAATGTATGTTGCTATTTTGGAAAACAAGTTTATTGTTAGTGTAATCATCTTGTTGTTCTTGTTTTTTTAACGCATTATGCTCATTTTACACTAGATGAAAACCTTTGGAAAATACATGCGTACTTTGTTTTATAGATCTATGAAGGTGACGGATTACCAGATAAAATATGTGCCGAGTGCATTGCGAAACTTAGTAGTGCTTATATATTTAAACAACAATGTGAACGATCAGATCAAGAACTCCGGAGGAACTATGTACCTCCCCCAGGTATGACCTTGCAAAATGTTTAATGTGTTAAACTTGTGATTTTCAATATTTTCCGTCAGTATTTTCAGTAGTTTGACTTTAGTAAGTTAAAGCTGAAAAACACTTAGCATACCTGCATCCATTTAAGCTATAACGCATGAACTTGGTCCCGTTTTAGCCACCCTATATGAACTTCCAATGGTTGCTGTCTTTGATATCTTCACCATGTCTGCATGATTCGATTGCATTAAAACATTTATTTTTACAGTGTTATGGTGTTTATTCTTCTGAAACAAATAGTGTTTATAGTTCTTTATTAAGCATCTGTAAATATATAAAAAAAAGTATTCAGCAGCCGATATGGAAATAGATTTCATTTTATTTTCATATGTAATCCATATGCAATATGTAATCAATGCCATAATTTCTAAACCAGTTGACCGATTTAGCTCATATTTGAACTTTACCTTTGTAATCGTTCACAGAATATGTATGTTACTTTCATTAAGATCAGAAGAAATGTAGACGCTATCGTGCTGACAAGCCCCACGTTATATCGTGTGTGTGTATATATAAATACATACATATATAAACTTTTGCACTTTATGTATTTTTTGACTCAGCTCGTCGAGTTAAGTAAGAAAACAGCAAAATTTTTCAAAAGTTGCGTCATGGCGCAACTTAGATTTTTATGAAATCTACTAAAAAGAGTGAATGTGATTGATAGTTTATAGACTGTGTTTTTACTCACTAATAAGTGCTTGTGACAACACAGCATTCGTCCCTTTTCCTTATTTAAATATTTAAAATGGAAAACCCCCTACAGCTTCAATTCAATAATGATTTATTTTTAATTTCACCTAACAAACTGCAATTTTTGTTTAATTTTAAGTTTTTTTTTTGTATTACATGACCATATTAGATTGGGGAAAGTTTTATTGTATTTTATAAGTAAAAAGTTGTAGTAAAATCTCTTTGATTGTGCTGTTTGTATCTGGCTAGTTTTGATACCATTAAATAGATTACTTTTTAAAAAAGAAAGTAAAATTTGAAAATGGTATCCCACCATTTTTCTATTATTTTTTTGTCCACCTAAATGTCCATCTAACCCTGAAATTCGGTACATTTTAAAGTTTATTTACAAAAAAGGGAAAAATGACACACAAGCCAAATATAAAAAAAATTGTGACATTTATGAACCTAATGAAGCATCGGTTAAAGTAGCACAAAACTGATTCAAGTGTTTTCAGTTCAGTTATTTTGATGTCAAAGATGAACCTTTCTCTGGTCGACCTATTATGGATAAAGTCAATGCCATTTTGGAAAAAGTAGAGCAAGATTGGCATATTAGTTCTTACACCATAGTCGAAAAGCTAGGGATTAACATCAAAATAGTTTTGACCTATTTGAAAAAAGATGGATATACAAAAAAAGCTCAATACTTGGGTCCCACATAAGCTAACTGAAAGGAATCGTAATGAATTGTATACTCATTTATGATTCTATAAGGAATATGAACCGTTTTTGAAAAGATTAATCACCAGTAATGAAAGTGCGAAAAACATGGTCAAAAGACGAGCAAGTTTCACAAACTATAGCAAAACCCGGATTAAATCGCAATATATTGATGTTGTGTGTATGATAGGATTGGATGGGCATAATTCATTACAAGCTTTTTGTCACTGGGAAAAACCATCAATTCGAATCTACTACCAACAACTGATGAAACTCAAGCAAAAAGTAGAGAAAAAACAGCCAGAATTGATTAACAGAAAGGGTGTGGTTTTTTACCATGTTATAATGCTATACCACGCACATCTTTAGCCATTTAGCAAATTTTAAGATAAGTTTGGTTGGAAAGTCTTAATGCATCCACCATATAGCCCTGACCTTGTACCCTCAGATTTTCACCTGTTTCAGTCTCTTTAGAATTTTTTAGGTAGTTTTAAGTTAACATCAAGAGAAAATTGTCAAAACTACTTGTTGCAGTTTTTCGGCCAGAAGTTGCAAAATCCTACAGCAATGAGATTATGTCATGACCTACAAATGACAAGTTGAACAAAATAGCATGTATATTATATTAAATGTAGATAAAATATGATGAAATATCTTGACTTTCTACATAAAATGAAAAATCTTTTTCCCCAAGCTTGTCCTATCATGTATTTATTTTTCACTTGACTGCCCAAAGCGAAGAGGTTAATGTGTTCATTACTTTTAGTATTATAATGTTAGTTAATATACAGGATTACTGGGGGACCGATAGAAAATTGTAAATATGTGACAAAGGAGGTCATGGGCACTTATTTAACCTAATATGGTATTAAGCAGTGTCTCAAGATATCAAGCACTTTTTATTTTTTTAAGATATTGTTATCTTCCTTTTAATAAATCTACCCTAAAAAATGATTACAGGTATTTAATTATTTATATTTTCAGAAAAATTAATGCATGCCTTATTAAACTCATGATAATTTAATAAAGCAATCTAGTCATGATATGTTAAATTTTGCTAATTGACTAAGTTTGTATAAGTATATTTGAAATTTCAGGATCTAAAGTTTAAAATTTATTTTCTAAATTTCCATAACATGTTCATTCATACTATTTGTTTTAAAAAATTTTGTATATTACCCTATTTTAGTTTATACCAATCAAAGTGTTTATTCCTTTTAATAAATTTAATAATGATATTTTGACATAATGTAACTTTATTGAGAAAAACCATTTTGTTAGTAATTGCATCTGGAAGAGTAAAAAAACCGGCCAAGAGCATATTGGACCATGCTCAATGTAGGGTTCCAAAGCCGTTTCTGCAAAGAAATGTACTACAGATAAAAGACTACTTTGTTACATTTTATTCCATGTTTCCCGTACAGAATAGGTTTTTTTCTCGCACTTTACTAGCTTGTACCTAAAGAAACAAATAGGTATGTCCACTATTACTATTAAAATAGCATAAACTGAAAAGCACCAGCAAAATAGCACATCTTTGGAGATCTTACGTCCTTTTGTTGACACTTACATTATAAATTTCATTAATATATGTTTTGTAGTTTTTGAATAAAATGCCTGTGATATATGAACAGACAGATATGACGAAACTATAAGGGTTCCGTTTTTGCCATTTTGGCTCAGAACCCTAAAATGAGTTGTATTCTGTGTTTGGCTTCCAATCCGCTCTAGCCTAACGTGAGCAGCTTTATCTCTATGGGTTTTAAAGTATTACAGCTTTAATTTTGATGTTTCTTTGGTAAGGATCAATGGGTGCATTAGCATTGTGGGAAAAATTGAAGATCAATCTGACGAGTCATCAGATTAAAAAGATTTACATGCCAACTGAGCAGTGGTGGTTCAGTGGTTAAGAGTATTGCATTCGAACTAGAAGAAAACAGTGTGATCCTAAACACTGACAAATGGATAAGTCAGTTTTAACCTGAAGTCGAGTTAAACAACTGCTTCTGTGTGTCAGTGAGCATATTAAACCATCAGTTTTGGACTTATCAATGAAAATGATAATTAGTAGCCACCCGACTGCTCTAAGCTAGCATGGGACTTCAGATTCACACCTTTAATCTAAAATAAAACAAACGTGGAGAAATATGCCTCAGTGGGCAATTAAAACCTGACACAGCGACAAAATGTCAATTTTAATGGTGAAGGAAAAGTTAGTGTTGCACTCTGCAAGTTGGACAAGGCTTATCAACGTTTACGATGACATGCAAAGTTACCAATATTAGTTAAGGCAGTTTGAGATACATAACACAAGAACTTCTTAAAGATCCCTGGCTAGCTAGACTGAGATACTCCCTTCTAGAAAATATAATGTTTTTATAATGTATTATTATATATATATATATATATATATATATATATATATATATATATATATATATATATATGGCAATTGATTTTCTACACTATTTAATTTATGTTAATATGTATTTTTAAGATAACAGTTACAGATTGAGAATTTAAAATTATGTGAACATTTGTCAAATAATTTCATTATGTGAATAAAATAAGATTGTAGGGAAACCTCAGGGTGTGAGTCTCTTTGCACTTTTCTGTTTTTATGTTTTTTAATTTAATGCATTTGTTATTGTCCATATGCTAATTGCCTTTCGCCTTTTAATTGTTTTGACAATCAAGGTTGTATGTAGATATCTAGAGAATCAAACTCTATTATATACATAACCCTTTCCAACCGAGTTGATATAATAGTGAGTTTCGACTTTGAAAAATTCTACAGAAAATTTAAACCTCATTTTCGGAACGCAATCGACGTCGATCGATCGTGACATTATCGCTGAACGAAATAAAAAATACTTGTGTTGCTCGTGCGCATGTTTGAACATGTCAGTCGCCCAGAATATGCCTACGGGATGGCGGCGTTTTTTGGCTCCTCCACTCGCTCGCGTAAGTAGTTACGATTTTTATAATTACAAGATGTTTTCGTAAAATTTATTATGTAATCAGATAGATAATACTATGCTTTAGAATTATGACTATTTGGTATGTATATTCTAATGTTAGTTTCTACATAAACTTCTTGTAAATTTTAACTCGCACAATCGTGGCACTCAGGTTGTACCGCGTAATATTGATTTAAAATATTTTTGTTTGCTGTACTGTTAAAGACACGATTAAAACAGTTGTTATTTTTATTTTTAGGGGCTCCTCTTACGGATAACTATATATCTGAATTGTTGAACAACGGAGACGTCTCAGAAATTGAAGATTTCGATATTGACGAGGACGACTTCGATTTAGAGCCTAACATTTTGTTCGCGCTAGCTGCTGAGGAAGACTGTTCTAGTGAAGAACAGGATGATAAGCAGGATGTAATAGAAGATGAGTCATCATCCATCCCTGAGTCAGTAGTGGAGCCCCCGGAGGCGCCTATCATTCCACCATCAATACCTTCTGGACGAACAACAAGGACCTCAAGACAAGGAAGGTCAGTTTCTGTTTCATCTTCAACACAAAGATCCCGAGTAACCTGTGGAAGAAGTTCTCGTGGAGGGCTGTGTCTACCTTAAGTACTACCAGGAGAAGGGTATGGAAGCAGGTCCCGTTCGAAGATGGTCCGCAACTACATGCCTATACCTACAAAACCAGTACGACGACCGGTTGATTATTTTCGCGACTACTTTGATGATGATTTCATAGAAAAATTTCTCATTGTACTAATCTATATTATCTGCGATCTACTGGCCGTGAGCTCAAGTGTACAAGCACCGAAATTACTAAATTACTTGCTATACATATAATCATGGGCTGCGTGCCTTACCCCCGGTTGCCTATGTATTGGAGAGCTGGTACGAAGTTGGGTTTAATCTGCAACATAATGTCAAGAGATCGATTTTTGACGCTGCGTAATGCACTCCATGTGGTAGAAGGTGATTCAGCTCCTGACAGCGAAAAGGGTAACGTTTTATGGAAGGTCCAACCGATGATTGATAAAGTGAAAGACACCTGTAATAAACTGGAAAGGGTGCCGGATTTTACTCCATCGACGAGCAAATGATACCATTTACCGGTCGCTGTAAATTACGCCAGGTGGTTAAAAACAAACCGAGACCTGTTGGGCTGAAAAACTTTGTAATGACTACAAGCGAAGGCCTAATGCTCGACTTCGCTATTTATGAAGGTGCTAAAACTATGTTTGGTGAGTCGAATCTGGGTCTTGGACCGTCTGTTATCCTGAGCTTGGCTAAAAGCATTCCTCCTGGCAGTTGTGTTTACCACGACCGGTATTTTACTACCGTACCTTTGATTGAAGAAATGGAGAAATTAAATCTGCACTCCACAGGTACAATAATGCAGAATAGAATCCCTGACCGAGCGACGATCAAATTTAAGAAAGATTCTGCAATGCGTCGTGGAGAGTGTCAACAGTTTGTTTGTGAACCTACAGTATTAGTAAAATGGAAGGATAACAAATCAGTACTTCTTGCATCAAACTGTACCGGGCTAGTCACACCACGTCTGTGAAAAGATGGGATAAAACTAGTAAAAGTTACATCGATGTTTCAGCTCCAAAATTGTACAAAATTACAACAAATTTATGGGTGGTGTTGACGTCCTCGACCAACAGATGGAGTACTATAGAACTTTCATTAAGACAAAGAAATGGACTCTCAAAGTTCTAATCCACTTTTTGGATCTGGCCTTAGTCAACTCCTGGCGATTGTACAACAACGACTGCGTAGCTAACGATTTCCCGAGAAATAAAAAGGTGCCTCTTTTGGATTTTCGTATGGACATAGCAGATACATTGTCTTGCACTCCAGATCATCCTCGCAGGGTAGAAGGGGATGATGACAGTGTGCCCGTACCGCGCCGGGAATACAAAATATATCGACCGGCAAATGCACCCTCGGCAGCGAAGAGATATGACGGTTATGAGCACTATCCCATTAGCGATGACATCAAGGCTCCGCGGACCTGTAGAATGGTAAACTGTGAAAGTCGGTCAAAAATAAAATGTGAGAAATGTGACGTGTACTTATGCCTGTCTCATGATAAAGACTGTTTTAAAAGTTATCATATAGGCTCGGCTTGAATTTTTCTTTATCCACTTACGGATTATTTACATATTTTTATATTCTCCTAGTTATTTGTTTAATTTTGATCTCAACATTAAAGACACAAGGTGTCGTATCATTTTATGGTTCCTAAAGTACAAAGAATGTACCTAAATTAGTAGTTTTTAGTTAAGTTTCTAAAAAAATTCTTCAAGACTGATTAAAATTAATAAATATTGATTTTAAAGCTTGTTTTTATTTATTTACATTTCTAATATTTTACCGAATAATAATTCTGAAATCGGATATGTTCTGTACGACACTCACGATCGTGCGAGTTACAAATTATTCCTGAATCTCACGACCATGAGGGTATGATTGTCGGAGACCAGCTCCAGCTAGATTTTTTTTTATACTTTTCTCGAGCACTATGGACATAATGTTACCCCTTACATAGAATTTTATCTTGAAACTAGAGAATTCATAGTCCCGGTTGTAAAGGGATAAATAATTTATATAGTTACTAGCTTTTGTGCGCGGCTCAAACATTAAATGAATTCTTTCATTTTATATATATATGTTATTTTAATGTATAAGCTACATTACTGTGAAGCTTCAGCTAATTATATTCACGTGTTAAACAATAATTGAGTAACAAACATACAAACTCTCTCATTTATAATATCAATAGGTTAACGTCCAAAATGAATCTCCCTTACAAGTTTATATATATAAGTTAATTTTCTTTAAAGCATTTAGATCAAGTTGTAGGTTTTATAGGAAATTATAAAAAAAATATTTAGTCTGGACTTATTCATATACAAGAAAACTTTAGACACTAAAACTTTAAACAAGTTTGAAAGACAATATTATTTATAGTTTTAGTATCTGGAGTACTATCACAACACAGTTCAATAATATTAGAAATATGTGTACTTGACAAGACTAAAAATTTACATTAAAGTACTACACTGGAATGAAGTTGTTTACTATGCATGCAATAATAACTTGCAGGCATGCTCAACTTAATTTTCATTATGTAATATAAGATTATATTTTATTGTTTAATATTAAATATCCCAGTTTAGAGTGCCAAACGAATTACGAAGTTGTTAATGGAATGACCTCAACTCTATGTGACAAATAGAAATGTTCAATTTAATGTGATTCTACTCACAAGTGTCAATTTATTATGTCTCACTCTATAGTCTAAATATAGTAGTCTCAGACCAATAGACATGGTGATAATGATCTTCTTATCACATCCATAACAATAACTACAACGTGAATATATTTTTAATAGTAGTTCCGGAATAATATAAACCAATAGAAGTATTCTTGGTTTTTCATGTAGTCGCATCCACAGTCAAAATTTTATTTGTGAATAATGCTGCATGTCAAAGGTTGGCAGAATCTATGCGTGTACTTAACTACTGGAGTTAGCAGTATTGTTTGATGTAAATGGGGTAAAGATTTCATTGCTTTTGTGTATCGGACACAAAAAAATAAGCATTTCGACTATCTTGTCACATGTGACCTAAAATAGATTCTTTACTGTAAATGCAAGTGAACAATGCATTATAGAACCCATAATAAAATGGCTAAACTGTCGGATAATTCATCAGCACAATGCCCTAAAAAAAGCTTAGATGCAGGTAAGTAGGTGATTTTTAGTCCCATGCTTGAGTGTTTCACACAAGTTTGGTACATTCATAATAGCTGTTACTTGCTATGAGACATCAGACAGTGTTTAAAAAATTTGTATTTCACCAACAAATTCAACAGATATTCTTCACAGTGGCATCGTACATAAGAAAAATGAGTCGAAATTTACATTGTGTTGATATTTGGCACAAAAAAGTAGCAGTTTTAAATTGGTTTATCACACATAATGAAAAGCGGATTTTTTGCAGTATATTGAAAGCGAGAATGTGAGTCGAAACTTTGTCAGTAGATTTTTTTAAAAGGAAGCTTATGAATATACAGGCAATAATGGTTATTTAATAACACTAATTGGTGTAGTGCACTATTGATACATCTACTGAAGAACTTCAGACAATGGTGGTGAAATTTGTAGTAAAACAATCCGACTCAACAATCTTTACTACTATTTCCTTATAATAATATAAAATCTAACATTCCTCAAGAAACCATTTAAACGCTGCAGGATTTAAAATTAGAGACCACCTATCATTATTCATAATCATCTCTGCCACCTTTTCTTTCCATTCCGGATAAGTTCCGCAAGGAAAAAGTTTGGATTGTGATGCAGTTAGGTAGAAATTGCCTTCAAAGACTTTATTATATCATATACCTCTAGGCATGTAGTAAAGGTGTTAATAACCTTCCTACAAAAAGATGAATATGAAGACAACTTTGGCTACTTGTACAACCTATATAACATTCACTGCTGGATATAGGCCAACTCGAAGAAGTTACTGTAAAATCATAGGTTTTACATTAGCCAAGGGCAGGTTGGATATCTATGTTATTGAAGATTTTCATAATTGGTACCATCACCTCATCAACTCCTTTTTTTATTTTGAATAAATATCCCTATTTATATTTTTTTTTATTTGAAAATATATTTTTGTGTCTAATGCCTAATAATATGACTTTTTATTGAAATAGATTTTAGTTATTATTAATGCATTGATAAAGGACATATGAACGACTTTGCTATAGTGTTATGATTACATTTGAATATTTAAAAAAATAACTACAATTCTCCTGTGTTTGGGATTTTGATGTTAAAATGTTAATAGGTCTTATAAACCTGTTTATATTGTATATTACAGCCTTATCATTTCTTATACTATAAATAGACTTTTTATCATAAATTTTTATCATCTATTTCAGGATTCAATGTTCCATCCCCACACAACAGACAAAGTAGTGATTCAGGATTTTCAAACAGAACTGATTTATCAAATCAAACAAAACCCTTATCATCTAGTGAGGAGAAATTCACTCCACTATTAAAAAGGAGCACGAGAAAGAGAAGCAGAGAAAGCGATGACAGTAATTCAGTGAGCAGTAGATTTCGAGATACTCCTAAATATAAGGAAAATCCAAGATCTCGTGTCAACGAACTGAAGAGTACAGAAAAGCGGAGAAGATTAGAATCGGATAATACATCTACAAAGGAGTCTGATTATGAAGATAATAGCATTTCTCAATACACCACCGATTCGGATGAACCTCTCCTGCATAAATGCGAGACTTGCGGCAAACAATTTGAATCGAAACACAGTTTGGGTCAACACAAACGTGTACATTCACGGGTTAAAAAGACCAACGAAAGCAATAACAGTAGTCTTGGCGAAAATGCGGTAGTCAATATTCCTGCCAATAATACTGAAGATGATAAGGAAGAAGAGAAACTTTCTTGTCCTAAATGTGGAAAAATGTTCAAACTGAAAATCATGTTCAACAGGCATTTACAAGTTTGCGATTCGAGTTCGCTTGAAAATAGTGCGTCACAGCAAAAAGAGCTCAAAGTTTCTTTACAAAATTTAAACCCTGAGAAAAAAATAGAATGCAGCATGTGTGGTGGTAATTTTAAAGCTATCGAAAACCTAGAGAAGCACATGAAGATGGTACATTCTGCTGTGCTCAAAGATTCCGAAAGACCACAGACTGTAGACAAAGAATCGGGGAAGGTCTTTGTACCTTGTATTTTTTGCCATAAACCATTTGAAGACTACTATATTCATGCTGTTCATTTCAATTCTTGTACACAGAGATCAATTGTGTCAACTTTCTCATGTTTGGTTTGCAACAGCCGTTACAGTTCAAAGAAGGCTTACTTCAAGCATCTTAATGATTTTCATTTTTCTATCAAGAAAGAGGGGAAAGCGAGAGCGTCCGGTGAAAAAACGGACACTGAGTCGTTTCAATGTCGTTTATGTAGCAAAAATCTATCTACACAAGACCAATTAATTACACATTTAGCGGCACATATGTCCAATATCGATGATGGCTCTGCAGTTTCAACTGCAGAAGATGAATCCAGGTAATTTCTTTATTATTGATATTTATGAGGCTTACTACGTCTCAATAGAGATCATTTATAAAAAGGGCTATTATGCCATGGGGGCCGTCCATATATTACGTCATTCTAAATTAGGGGGGGGGTTGGTCTGCGGATGACGGCAAATGATGGAAGAAAGAGGGAGGGCGTTTCGAAATTGACGTCATTCTTGTGATACCAGTTACTTCAAAATGTACAATAGTATATTGTACTCGAGCTAAAATTAATATGGGGAGGAAGATATTACCCGTGATCCAGGATTTGCAAGAATGGGTGAAAACTCTGTGGGAGCTATCCAAAGAAAACTAAATATATGTATAGAATAAGGAAGAATAATATTATTATATTAATGAACATTGGCAAAGTACATAATAATAGAAAAGATGATTCTATAACAAAACATTTTAATGTTACCCTATTTTTTCAAATCCGCAAATGTTTTAATTTTGTCAAACTGGAAATGACGTCAGTTTCATGAGAGGGTCATTAGGAAATGACGATAGGATGATTGTAGGGGGGGGGGGGGTCGAAAATCAGCAAAAATCGATGACGTAATATATGGACGGCCCCATAGGTACAATGTTGGACAAACATGTATAGGATCATAATTTAAAATTCATTGTATACTGTTTCGAAGTAATGTCTCACAACTTGGTGTTATTATATGTAAACTAGTTATGTTAGAGAATATCTTATAAAAATGATATATAGGTGTCAATAAAAGTGGGATTGAAAAGAAAAGCGATTTGAGAATATCTAATTTATTCTTCTATTTCAGGGGGAGCACTCAGGAAGACTCAATATCAATGCATTCAGAAAAAAGTAGTGGTCCGTCTAAATGTCAATATTGTGATAAAGTGTTTACTTATGGGAAGAGTTTAACAAACCATATCCTAATGAAACATTCGCAAGTTGAAGTCGAGTTGAAGAATGAACCGCCCGATACTTCTACAGTCGTTGCTAAGAATGAAGAAGAGCCTCAAGAATCCGAAGAATCTACAGAGGATGAAGATGACAATACTTGTGACATATGCGAAAAGCATTTCTCATACAAACGACTTTTGATTCAACATAAAAAAACAAAGCACAACATAAGCTCTGGTACGAAAAGGGCTAATTTCACTTTGAAGGACTGCTCCGTCAAATGTTTGATATGTGATATTACAATGAAAGTCAGTGAGATAAATGTACACAATCAACAACATCTGTCAAATAATATGAAACCGAGAAACTTGTATACATGCTTTGAATGCGAAGACACATTCAAAAGTTGTCAAGGCTTGCAGAACCATATCAAACTGGTACACAGACTGAAAAGGCAAGTCACAAAGAAGTTTCAAGTGGCTGATCTGGCGGATTTTTGTGAAGTCGTTGTGACGAAGACGGAACCCCTGGATACATTCCAGAGTCACAACGACTTTGGGGAGGTTCCGGGGCAATCCACTGACGGTTCTAAAGCGGTGGTGGACATCAGCGGTTTTACATGCCCTATTTGCAGCAAGAAAATGCGCACTCTTTTGTCACTGAAAAGACATGTCAGTTGGCACAATAATGTGGGGAACAATATTCAGAAGACTTACGAATGTTTCATCTGTAAAGAGGTAAAATCATTTTGTGCATTTTTTGATTGATGTCGCAATTGTTTTGTCTCTTCAATGTAGTCCATTTATCTTCAGTATTTTATGCACTTCCATTTTATCATTTTTACTAACTTAGATTTGCTTCTTTGGACGTTCAATGAATTTCTTCATCTTTTATATGCAACAATTGTTGTTTCAATCTTAATCCTATTGATTTCAATATGGTTCTATGTTTTGTAACAATTTTGGTCTCATTCTCGATTCCAATCCCAGTCCTGCTCAGATTTCACCCAGATTCTGATCACTTATTATATTGACTATGAGGTCGGTGATTTCACTCACAAGGAGTAATGCGGGCCAAGTGTAAATCCTACTGGAGCTATGCATTACAACGAAGCAAAAAATATCTTTGAGGGTTATTTCAACATTAAAAGCAATCCACAAACCAAATTATGCTCTTTCTTCTCTTATTGACTTTTCAGGCCATAAATTATATTGATGCATGACAGTCACATTTTGATTTTAAAGTTTAGATTTTATAGTATACTTTGCTTACATAGTGTAGAACTAAAACAATATCACTTACATTTTTTTTGTTAACAAAATCTGCCAAACATGAGAGAAAACTTGTACACAGATTGAGAATAATACTGCTGGACAAGGCACTCTGATCAAAGTTAAATACAAACACAGGAATCATTAGCTGTTTGTTTGTATTTGTGATCATAGGACTAAGTTTAATACTTGAGTGTACCATTCCATTTTTTGATATGTTAACCTAATATTCTATTTCTGTTCCTACACTTATAGTACTAAGCCTATACAAAAGTTAATAGTAAGGATGTTACGGTACAAAATGTAGGTGCCACATTTTACCAAATATCTCATTTTGTTTTCAGACCTTCCGGTTCAACTGTCACTATAAACTACACATGAGAGAGCATTATCATGATACGAACCTTGATCCCAAGTATCTGACATGCAACATTTGCAACAGGAAAAGTAAACACCTACGAGCTGCACAAATGCATATGAAATATCACATGCAAACCAGATTCAATACCAAAGACTACCAGTGTTCAATTTGTAAACGAGTGTTTCAATTTCGTAAGGTATACCTTACACATATGGCAGTTCATTATAAGAAAGGTGATTCTGTCGAAAATACAGTAGTCGGTGATTCTTTCAGTAAGGATAACTCTAACGCTGGAGAAACACATAAGTGTCCACATTGCGATAAAATATGTGACTCGGAGTCTTCTCTTAAGTGCCATATATCGTGGCATAAATCTAAAACCAGTTTATACGGATCTAGATATCAGTGCACTTTCTGTGGTCTCATATTTACGAATAAAAGACGTCGAGAATTGCACCTCCGCACTCATTACGAAGATGAAAATGGCCCCTTCAAATGTGAAATATGTGGAAAGGGTTACAGCGATGAGAATTATTATCGTCGTCATCTCAAAGGGCATAATTTTGATCACGTCTCGCACAAAAAGCGTATAGCGAAACTGCGAGAAAATAAAGTCAAATGCCCTATTTGCATCCGTTACTACCCAGATGTGATCAAATTGATTCGTCATTTGCGTAGAACACATCCAGAAAGTAAAATGGTCAAGACAGATCCCGATGCGCCCCCGGAACAGGTCTATCCCTGTAAGTTGTGTGCAAAAGTGTTCTTGTCAGAAAAACGTTTGCAACACCATGGAGAATCGCATCTTCGTAAACATACTTGGATCAAATGCAAATTCTGCGGAAAGAAAAGCATTTCATTGAAAGCACACAACATTCACATTAAGAGTCATTTAACTGAAAAGCACGTTGATAACCCTCTAAAATGTCCAAAATGCGATGAGAAGTTCGTACGTGGTTATGCATTACATTATCACCTACGTGATGAGCATCAGATTAACGAAACTTGGGTGGCAGAACTTGATGATGAGCCGCTTAATGGGCCACTCAAAGAATTGCAGTGCTCCATATGCCTCAAAATACTTGCCTCCAAAGGCAATTTTGAAAGGCATATAGATTACCATAATTCTTTGCGTTGCAACTATTGCTTTGAATACTTCAATGCAATAAGATTCCTGGAAGGGCATCTGGTGTTTGGCTGTGAAAAGAAAAAGCTGATAGGTGAAACTGAAGTCTACCCAAAGAAAGTTAAATGCCATATATGCTACAAAGCATTCCATTTGCAAGTTAAACTGGACTGCCACATGAGGACACAGCACGGTATCAAAGTTTCAAGGGAAGCCAAAGAAGGCATCAAACAGATAGTATGTGATTATTGCTTCAGAGTCTTTGAAAATGAGGATGCATTGATGACCCATAAATTATACCATCGGACTGTTGGTTACTATGGCTGTATTTACTGCAATAGAAAGTTCAACACAATGACTCTGTACAGGAAACACAAGAATCACCATTTTACACAACTGAATGTAGACAATCCTACCAAATGCGAGCATTGCGACGAAACTTTTGTAGCGTTCAGGGACATGATTTATCACATGCGCGACGTGCACGGAGACAAAAAGGAGTGGATCGTCTTACCGAAAGAATCTATCGAGGAAGAGTGTAATATCTGCCATAAGAAATTCTACAATCTGCACAGACATCTGCGTTACCACGAGGAGAACAGATGTAAAAAATGCAGTGAATACTTCTTCTCTAGAACAGACTACGACAATCATTTGTGTACCATTGATAGCGACGACAATCCTGAAAGCAATGAGAAGGACCTACGGCCTACATATGATGAATGCAGATTTTGTTTTAAGCCAGTAACAAAGACAAATTCGAAATTGAAGCATGACCTCATACATAAGAGTTCAGGCTCTATCTCATGTCGATTCTGTGCATTAAAATTCAACACAATGGACGCATTCAATATACATGCATTTTCGCATCGCAGCAGAAAATACACAAACAACCCTCTAAAATGTCGTTTTTGCAATGAGAAATTCATAAGATACGGACCATTGATGAAGCACATGAAGAATGTACATAAGAGTAAAGAGAAAATGCACTACCGATCGACTATACTACCCGAACGCTGTGTGGTGTGTGGCGACGACTTCCCGAACCTCCACAATCACTATCGAGCACATCTGCAGAACCAGTGTCAGTCCTGCCACAAATACTTCACATCCAGCAAACTCTACTTGGCCCATGATTGCAATAAACCCGATGTGGATCCCACAAAGGTGTTCACATGCGACGAAAATTTACTTGTCCACATCAACTCCTATGTACCCAAAGATGAGACTACAGAGAAATATTATGGCCAATCATATGATGAAAATGTTGAAGATGATTTGAATCAACCGCTGCTCGGATACGATGAAGACAACGAAAATTTTGATAATAAAATGCCGCTGTCGATCCAGTCGCCCATAATTTCTGACGTGCTGTCTCTGTACAAAGAACAAGAAGTGCCAGAGGACAACAATGATGACATAGTCGAAATAATTGATGACTCTCCGAATACATTAGACAATAGGTATTTCCCTATGATAACCATAGATGATTAAACCAATCATATTGTAATGATGTAGACATAGATTATAATATAAATTACACCAAGAACACAATTCGGTTAAAGAAGATCAATGAATAAATACTAAATGATTACTAAAAATCACAGCTTGTTCTGTATAGCACAACGCACGAAACTGCCATTCAGAATTGCCTACGAATGATGTAGTGTGCAGATTCAACAGTCCCCGACCCTTCTTCCACCTTCGCGTTCCTCTGTTACGCCACTGTAACGCTTTCGTAAATAACTTCACAGCGGCAGATTTTATGCGTTGTACTGTACTTTTTTTATATTCTTTTTGTGGATTTTTTTTTATTTAAAGTTCGGACTGAACCTATTGTTTTATAATTAACTCTTTACTGGTTTTTTTAGTTTTATAAGAAATTCTTTATATTTTGTAATAGTGATATTAATTCTTATTTAGAATACTTTAAAATTGTCATGTCATAAAATATGAAGAGAATATTTGAAAAAAAATGCGTTTGAGGTTATTAGAGAAGCAGAAACTTATTAAATGCTAAATATTTTGGAAAAATTATTAATCCCTTGCATATTCTTGTCATCCAGTCATTCAGCATTTCCACAATATTTATACATTCAAAAATATAAATGCGAATACATTTTGTTTTCATGAAAAGTTATATAAAATATTGAATATATAGGCTTTAACTGTTGATTGATGAAATGTACACATTGCATTTTTCAACAAATCATCTGTTATTTCATGAATCATGAAAATGCAAATCAATCTTGAAAACTAGAATTAGTGTATAAAATATGGGATGTCAATGGAAGTTTTGATTTATTGTACTTTTCTTATCTTTTTGTGTTCTTTTATAATTATGTACCTATTTTCATTAGAAGACAGCACTCGCATTGCTAGCTATGTTAACATTATTTTTAGAAACTAGTGCTTCTTTTATATTTTGAACAGCTATTATTAAGTCTGATCTTGTAATTTTATATTGTATATTACGACCTAAATAGACAAGTGTATTTCTAAATTTCAACTGTGTATCTCGTGTTAATTCGTCGTAACTAGTGGTATGAATGTATACATTAAAATTAATACTGTAAGGAGCGAATCCGAGAGGAAATTGCCGACATTCTCCCTGATTTACATAGTTTTTGAATAGTGCACACACTACTATGTATTTGTGTTTTGTTAACTTGAAGGCAAATTAAATCAATTTATATTATTTGGCAATATTGTATATGCAATACTTTCAAATAATGTAAATATATCAGTATATACTGATTGTCTCATTCAGCACCTCTACTGTGTATTCACGTCTGTAGTCATTCCCTTGTCATAGACAAATGTCGATCGTATGCAAACATTGATATTGTGAATATGCTGTCAAAGAGGACAGCCTAATTGAAGATATGGAAATATAGACAATGTTGACAAGGAAAGTGATAAGACAATAAATAATAGAGCTGCAGAATCAAAAATATGTCTCATATTTTGACTTTATGTTTGGATTTTCTTCATTTACCCATTTAAATATGTATAATAAATCGAATATTCAATTCTGATTTCTAGTTAGTTTTTATAAGAATAATATATTCAATATTCCTTGGGTTTTGAGTAGTTTCTGTCTGAACATAAATGATAGGTAATATCATAATATATATATATATATATATATATATATATATATATATATATATATATATACTTTTAGATTTACATGTCAATGTAGCATAAAAATACTACTTGAATTTTGTAGAGGCCCTTCATCAATGAAATTCTTTAGAATAGACTCTGTAATTACCTTATTAACGAGCACATTAATATGTTTTCAGATAGACACAAAGGGGGGGCTTAATCCTCATTCACTTCCAGACTTTCAATCAAATCAAATCAAAATGGCTTTATTTTATAGATAATAGAAATTACACTTGAAATTCGTCATAAACGATTGTTTTCGACATTAACATTATCGCTCATTCCAAATGCTGATTCATGATTTGAGTGTCATGGTATGTCACTTGTGTCTAATTTAGCTGATGTGATTGATTCTACTAAAAAAAGTATTTTTTTTCTAATGTACTCCTGATAATATTTTGAAAATGTCGAATTTTGTTGTTTTAAAATATTTTTGATGATGATGAAAACAGACTAATATTGTATTTAATCCTTGTTATTTTTTGTCAATAACACTCCTACGCTCTTTCTTAATGATTTAACAGCATAATATAATGTATTATAGTGAGATATTCTAACAAATAATATATTAGTGGATAACGTTAGTATTATGTATTTTACTTCAAGACATTAATAATTACTACCATACAATATTTCACGATGTTGTATAATATATAGAAAAATGGGAGTTATAAATATATTTTTTTCGTTTATTGGCACTACTAAAGCTATTTTTTATATTTTGTATTTGCTAAATTGATTTATTGTAAGTTCTGTTACATGTTTACATTATTATTACTTGAATCATGATATCAATGAAATTAGAGTCAATGGTGTAAACCACCACATTCTGGGTTTAACCGTGTAGGTTTGAGTAATTAATTATTTTTTTGTATGCTTTATGTATGGGATTACATTGGTATTTGTAAAGCAATATGTTATCATAATAATTCCATTCCATTTTTTATGACATTTCTCATTTATTCATAATGGCTTGTCTATAAATCAGAACGTAATGTCATTTAAGAGATTAAGACCACCAAGGTTTACTTGGCGTTTTTTGAATAAAACTATTGTGTAAAGAATATTTCTGGTCTAGAATAATCATTGATATAAAATTAATGCGAACAATTACATTATGGCTAGAGGGAGATGATTAATATTATATCTTGGATAAAAAATCACATGGTTTATGGATGACTCTTGTTTTAGTTAAACGTTCTTTTATGCTTTTTAGCTGATAACTTTTATGTGAGCGAAACAATGCGATTATGTACTAAGGTGAGATAAGAAGAGCTCAGACATTAAAGAATGTCGGATCTCTCCTTAGAACTGTTTCTGCACCAGTCACGTTCGCCCGTTTTTGATATATATGTATATATAGAGTATATGCCAGATATATAGACATCTTTGTATCTGGCATAAATTCAAACGGCCATAGTATCATTGTATATTTGAAATTTAGCGTAACAAAAGCTTTATATGTAAAATTTTACATGCAAAATATGCACGTTTAAGAGTTGTCAGGCGGTAGATTTGTGTGTTGTGAATTGATGCTTCATTCACCGTCTTCTCTCACAGTTATTTGATATTTATATTCGAAGCGTCTGTAATTGTGTAGTTGCGTATTAAAACGATGTTTTAAATCGTCACATAAGGCCCTTTGATTCTAACTAGCAGGCATGTCACTATCGAAGTGGCTTACCGTGCCTTTTTTCTTGGAATGCGATGACAGATGACATTGAGACAAAAAAGACATTGGTTTGTAACAAGCTTACAAGTAAATTATTCTGTTACTCTCGTATGAATAATTTTTTAGACTAAGTAAAATCTACATTGTACTTGTTTTTCATTCGTAAATTAAATCTACTGGTCATTAGAGAATCTTCAATTTAGATTTAATCGATTAAGGTAGTATAAGTGTTGGTGGTACCTAAATGTTGTTAAAACTAGTAGCGGACTTAACTATATATGTGTGTCTATCTTTAAAATAATTCTCGATTTTTGCATTTTGGTGGTGCACTAATAATATATAGCCCTTGAAAATATTGACATAGATCACATTATGATAGCAAATCGAAAATCGAGTGCATTAACATGTTCAATGGGCATATTTCTGTCGAAATAGAGGTAATGTTCAACAAGAAAAAAAAAATAGAACGGGTTATGGTCAAGTGGTTTTGTTAAGTAACGTGCTTCATTTGTCACTGGTGTTAGTACTATGTATAAATTGCATCATTTCAATTTTTGTGAAAAAAAATTGTTGCAGATATTATTAGCAATAACTATGATCACAATCACATATTGCAGGTATAATGACAATCGAAGTTTTCCATTCAAAGAATTTTAGAAATCAACTCGAGTTTATGCACAAAGTTACTGTAATAAATAGAAAAATGATTCGTTAACCCATCTAAAACCTGTTCAAGCCTGGCCAGGCTCATCCGAAGGAGTTTCTGGCTTTTTTATATGAAGCTCATTCAGACTTGGGATGTAATTTAAAGTTAAATATATGTTGAGATTCGACCTTCTGATTTATTAAAATGTAAAATATTTTTATTTTCGATTGGTCACAAAGAAAAATTTAAAATTATATATTAAATAGGCCAACAAGCCAAGTTTCCTTTTCTTTAAAAAAAATCGACATGTACCTAAATAAATATTTGAATAATGTTTTGATTTGAAACAATATTTTAAAGCTAAAATTTTGGAGGAAATGATCCTAGTATAATAAGGATAGCCCGAGCGATGTTTTGCAGTAACTTACTATTTTTATTGTCTTATAATTTTTTTTTATTTTACATAGGTACTTGCCAAAGATTTGTAAAAACTATGTTTACTCTTTGTGGTATACATACCTATAATAGAATTTAAGGTATTAAAACATTTTAAACTTCCTGTGTACTAACAATGTCTATAAGTATACTTGAAATTGTTGATGGTAAAAAAACTTGTATGGAAAATTTAGATTAAATAATAATTAGAAATATGCGTTGTTTTATTTTTATTCCCTTTATTTTATTAGTGTGATAAGAATTCTATCTACGTTTTGCATTTTGTCAATAAAATAAAGGTATCGTTATAAAAATGAAATTAAGCTCCTTCACGTATTTTAGGCCTTTTGACAGCCAAGTCCGCATTCACAGTACGTGCTTTTAGAGCTATCGTCTTTAAAGGAATGTAAAGGTAGTGATGTGAATAATAAAATAAATATCGATTTTTCTTTTAAAGTCGAAAAATTAACCGTAATGTAGGCGACACCTATGTCGCGATTGTATTTGTCCGATACTTGTTAAAGATTTCTCCTATAGTTATCACCACGTAAAATAAATAGCTCTGCTTTATCCTATCTATTTCATACATTAACCAGATATTCTCTATAACCTATACATTCATACAAGGCATAAGCTTTATGCGAAACTTCTCATATAGGTTACGTCAAAACGAAAAATCATCCACGTAATAACAATAAATGATATACGCTTCACAAATATTATTTTACTCCACGTTTGCCACCGAGAGCTATTTTTTGGGCGATTGGTGTCATATTACGTTACCGCTTTTAGTAAACCTTAAATTTTGGTATGTGGCGTAATTTGATCAATATGCTTGTTGATGGTAAGCATTACTGTAGTAGCATTTTGATGTAAAACGTCTATTGGGGCGCGTCGGCGGCGACCGTGACGGTAAACGGCATGATATTTTCTTAATTCATACTTCTCTGTGCTTTAAGTCATCATGACTTCCTCGTCACTTTCTACTGCCTTGTGTGAGCAAGGCACGTACCGTATACCATATTCATCATTTATTGTATTATATTCTGTATATTATATTAGTCTAATAAAAATATTAGTAACAGAACTATATTTTTATTTATTTTACTCAATATTTATTTATTAATTTCCTTTAATTATAATTTATCCAGTAACCGTCAATTTCGATATTTCTCATCTGCAAGTGCGTACTGTGACGCTCGCCTATGTTTTTTTAATCAGTACCTAATATAAAAATTAATAACGTATAATAAGAAAATACAGAACACCGAACTTTTAAATAATACGTAACTACAAGGAATGTAACAAAACTTGGAAGTACAAAAATATCGTAATATAACTATTCAGTTATAAATATACGAAAATATATTGAAATTGGACATTGCAGAGAAAAGAAAATATATTGAAATATAAAAAAAATCCTAATTTTTTAATAAATTTTATATACGTAAGTGCATTTTTCTTAATTTTCTCGTTAAGAAATATTACAAGAGTACACACTTGTTGAAGTATCAAACAATCTGTGAGATATAAGTAGTTGAGATATTTCCGACAAGGGCTCTAAAAGTACTTAGAAAATTTGATAAAATCGTATCAATAATAATAATATGACGTCGTAAGCGGTCGGATATTTCCGATATAAACTGTCAGAGTAAATACAAATTGCTTCTATCTAGTGATGGGATTAAATACATTACAATTTTATAGTAACTTGCGAATTGAAAATAAATTTGTATAATGCTAAGAATTAATTTCTAATTTCTTTTACTACATTGGTATTTATCAAAAAATTAATAATAGTAATTTATAAAATATAATACGTGGTAGTCATGTTGTAGTCAATTTGGCTACAGTATGAAAATGAACCGGCTCGACCGCTAAAATACCACAGTCTAACAGAATACAGACGTAAAGTAACAGCTTCTGCTGTTTCTTTTAATCCAGTGAGTGAAATTTCCGGTGGCCCACTCTCCCTCTATCACCCCACTTGCCTTTCCATCATCTTACTTCCCCCTCCATCAGATATCTTATTCCGACCCAAGAGACAGACAACGCATAGGTGACACATTTGGAATTGCGAGTGTACATTGGCGGCGGTGACCATATGCTCTGATGGCTCGCCTACTCGTTTATTCTTCGATTATTGTATAAAAAATCAATTTTCATGAAAAATTAATTTATAAAATTCGCGTAATAGTGTTGAATCGAAAATTTCTTAATAAATTCTCTGGTTATTGGAGCTATGAAATTATAACAAAAAAATATAAAGCAACTGTCGCATCACTATTGTCGGTTATATTCGATCTTAGCTTTGAGTACATACGAAAATCGATGATTTGTATTGAAAATGAGTTTTTTTGTCATGATTATATATTTCTAGGTTTAAATTTAAGATTAATTTATGTATTAGATAACTATTTGTATAATATATCCGACACTGGCCTCTTTTTTATAATTTTGTTTGTCGAATATATCCGACCACGTCTGCCAAAAGGTGGTCGGTGGTACTTGACAACCGATCGAAAGGTACACACATCCATATTTTTGGTTTTATAAAATCAATATAAACGATTAAAAAAAAAAGATGTTAGTCTTGTATAGTGTACAACGCTCTACTACAAAAAATCTCCGAAAGAATATTAAGTCTTAATACTTACGCTAGTCGAGGATCTATATTTGTTGATTCTAGCGAACCTTTTCACATATGCAAGTTTCATCATAATTATTTCTCTTACTATTAATACATTTTCTATTTAGATATTTCAAACTCCATTTCCAGCTTTATAGATGGATGTTTTATATCACCGAACTCTAAGCGATATTGCTACTATTTTCTCTATTTTTGCTATGTTCCCTAAATGGAAATATTTTTTTAAATCTTAAATAAAATAACTTTCATTTTTTTTTTATTGAGATGTATTTAGACCGTTTTCGTTTTTACAAAATTTCGCCCGTGATACTGAAATAAAAATACAATTTATATCTTAATATTTTATTAAGTCAATGTACATTGTTACAGTTTGTGTAATAAAGTTCTGTTAGTACATTAATTTCCTTCGCCATGTATGACTACTTGTGGATTAAAAATGCACTACACATTATAAAAATAGCATTTGCGCCTTCTTTCATTATTACTTAAAAACTACTACACACACTGAATAGCTTATCTGTAAGGCTATTTTTTAGAAACTAGTATACATCAATAAAATCTTAACTGCGTTTTGAGAAATTTACGGTAGACTAGTCGTTCTCCGCCCTCTTCGCTGTGTGAATTAGATTTTTACAATGATTGTTTGCTGGTTCCGGACTCCCGTTTCTATTTCAATGGCGATGTCGGTACTCATCAGACACTGATACTATTTTCCTAATTTTTTATGTATAGTGTTGTATTATGTATTTCTTGAGATAATTTGCCTGTATCTATAATTTAAGTGCTATCCGTTGCGTAATTTCAAAGATTAGCCCATACAAACGCACCCTATATCCATGATATATAGCCTATTATTTGCGCAACCGCATGTTCTCACTGTAAGCCAAATTTCATAGAAATAGGTCAATCGATTGTTTAGTTATAAAAGGACATACAGAAAATTGTAGACACAGACAAAGTGCATCATAAAATTGATGTTCATCACAAAATTAAACAAAAAAATATTGTATGTACAGACAGAGCCTACACATTTACAGATTAATAAAAAATAGATGTAAATTATTTAAGTAGTACTAGTAGTTTATTCCAATTATGTATTTGCATAAATTGCATTAATATCCTTTAACAAAATCTAAATTATCTGGAACAATATTTTGAATGGAAATATCTTTTCAGGTTATAATTTGCATATTGTGATCAGTGAGGCACCAAATTTTGTTTTTGTTGCACAAAAATAAATAAACGTAATGTATGAAGGTAGTAATATTAATATAAAGCATGACATACAAAATAATTAAAGCATAAAAAATAAAACATGAAAAAATGAAAATAAATAAGGTTCTGTGTAAGAAATCATGGAAAGAAAATTAAACTTACACAAATAGACACTAGTAAGTTTCCCGCTAGTTTTTCTTGAGGGAAAACTGTCTTCCGAACGAGCGGTACAGTGTAAATTCGCAATAAATTATGATTATAATATTTCAAGTGTTACTTTATAACTTATGAAATAAAGATTATTTGAATTAGATTTCGAACTTAATAATCGCAACATACATATATGGGAGTTCAGCATGTTTCAAAGCTGGATTAAAATGTCTCGCCTCAGTAAACACTGTATGAAGATCGATACTGATCTAGAACTAAATTATGCCACAATTCTAATGGGTTATATGAAGAGCCATCGTCAGGACGATAATGACAATCGTTTTGTAACATTGTGAAGTGAAAATGTAGAAAGCTATTTATTGAAAGTATCTTGCAAGAGGGTTCCAAAATATAGGTGGAGTGTGTGTGACTCAATTTTTACTCATGAGAAAAAAATTTCGTAGCTTAGCTATAATTTAACCGTTTCTGATCAGGCATGGACTAAGCCATTGCCCTATACTACAAAATGAAAGAACTGTTGTGATTTTTATTATTCAAAAAAAAAAATTAATATTTATGTGGATACAAAAACGCATAAGCAAGTGTCTACACAAAATGTTCTTTATTGAGATCCATAAAATATGAACCACAAATAGAAATTTCGTCAATTTGTAATTAATTAGATAAATTTCATTTTACCGGAACTAGAAATGGATGCTACAATTATTAAATTTGAGACACATACTGTCTATAAAAATAAAACCAAGTACTTACTACAACATTAATTATTTGCAAGAACTAAAGTCCACAATATCATAAAATTGTCTTGCCTATTACAGTGCATATTAATGTATTTCACTTGGTGATCATTTGTAAAGTTAAAAGGGCCAAGTTGTTCGAGTGACCACCAAATCAAATGAGAACAATTGCATTCTTATAAGCCAATATCTTTGTGTAAAATGTATTGTAAAATTCTCTTAAATGTTATATGACCTTTACACTATTGAGTTAAATATGGATATTATAGTAAATAATCTCAAAATATGCAATTTAGATTTTATTGTATATACAAAATTAGAAAAAAATTAGATGTGTTAATATAAGAAATTTGAGCAAAGATATATTTAAAGAGTCGCTATAACTTCTTTCACAATGCTTAAGAAAGAAACAATAACATTGAATGAATAACCATACACTTCAATTATAGAAATATTGTTGTCTATTCAAGCAAAATCAAAATACTATATTGACAAAGTAAAGCAATTCAGCAACTCAGTGCATCCTATTCGCCATGTCCATATTATAACAAACAAAATAAACTTACAGTTGTGTTGTGTAAGACTGATTGAAGACACACCTTAAAATGTTTATGAAAAACAAGGATTAATAAAAGTATTGTAAGTGAATTGAGCATGCTTTGATAAAATCAATATTTTCAATTCTAATACATACACCACATGAACCGTCTTGCAATGACTATCAAAAACTATAAACAACTGCAATTTTACAAATTATTTACCAATGCCTTAATTTTAAATAGATATTATTTTATTCAGTCATTTGTTTAACTAGTCTATATACAAATAAATTACAATGTATATTACACAAACTCACCTATGGTTGTTTAAAAGCATTATGTATAAATAATAAAATATTTCAAAATATTAACCGAAAAACATGATTTTTATCATTCCATGGTGTGCAATTGAAGAAACAAATGACATCATTTACAAAAAATCTTCACAATCAAATAGAAGGTGCTAGAACTATTTATGGCTTTATCACAAGTTATACCCGCTATACTCATGATTTATTCTAATAGCTAAAATACAACAAAAAACATGTTATATCTATTCAATTATATACAATCCCCACCGATGTGTGAAATGATAAGACCGAAGCTAAATAAAATGTACTACTAAGTGTCGTAACTAAAACATATTTTTTGGATCAATCAATCACTTCCTCAATCATATAAACTTTACTGTAAAAATATGTATCTCATAGGTTATCGCTTTTTCTCCTATGTTGTAATTTTTCAAGTAGAAGATAAAATATTATATACACTAGAAGAAAAAAAAAAAAAATACGACTCATTCAATAAGAATACATAACTATCAAACAGTAGCAAATAAATGAAAAGCTTAACAATAGTCACACGATTCTAATGCGTAAATACAGGAATGATGATGTGGATAATTTAGACGCAAGTCAATCAAAATATATTTTAAGGTAATGCACATACTTCTATACTAAACAACGATGTTTCCTAAACCACGTTAAAGTAAGATTAATTTATTTTTAATGAACTTAAAATCATCGAAATATTACATCACAAGTTTGTATCTAAAATAACGCCAATTGATGACATGTGACTTTTTAAAATGACTACTCATATCCCATGGGCGTGTATTGTACAGTAGCAAACATGCACGTTCTGTTTTCGAGCCGGTGTTCAATTTCGTTAAATGAACGAAAACAAATAATTTAGTCGATCTAGTTAATTTATTTGTGCACAACACAAGTAAAATAAAAGTAGGCACCCGTTTTCAATGACTCCTCATGAGCGTTACTCGACAATCGCAACCATTAAGACACTATAGTAAGGCGAGAGAATACCAAGCATTTAATGTTGAAGCGAATCTTACAAGAAAACTATTCACATAGCTTCTTAAAACAATGCAATGACATTAAGACCTTATCAATGATACGATCGACTGAAGAGACTTCGACCTTTACAGTATGACGCACGAAACTCTGCCGCTATGAAGTTAGACACGAAAGCGTCGCAATGGCGTAAAATAGCAACGCGGGGGAGAAGGAAGGATCGGGAGCACTGAACCAGCGCATTGTATTATTCACAGGCAATTCGGAGCGGCAGCTTCGTGCGTTGTACTGTACTTGCACACTAATGGTGCAAAGGGAGGATTGTTAATATTTGCTAACCAACTTCTTAACATAGTTCCAAGGCACAAAGCGAGTGGTTTCCGTAAAATAAAAGAAAAAAATCATTCCCTAATTGGTCTGATGTGGACAGAAAGTGAGCTCGTTACTACATCATTCGAAAGCAACTCGCAGAGCACTCTACCACTTAGACATGAAGATTGAAGCTTGTCAACAAATAAAAACATTGTAGAAAGATGTGGCTTTGAAGTGTGGTGATAAAAACCTACCATGGAATCTACATCTTCGCATTAAGATCATCAAAGAGCAGTGTCCACTCACACCTACAAAACACTTGTCGCTACACAAGGCTCAGTGTAACGTGACTAGATTTGGAACCCACTAGTATTTGATGTTTATAAAACTACAGCTGACTAAATTTTAGGAAAAAAGATTAATAAAGTTTATTTTAAAAATGGAACTAAAATTGTTCTCCTTCGTTTGTAATCTATGGGCGAAGATTTGTTTCCATATTAGAGAAAGAGTTTCAATCAAAGTTAGAAAATTCAAAAAGTAGTTAAACATAGCTGTGTATAAAATTTACGATTTGTTCTATCAATATCACATTTACTGCCAAAGAATGTCTAAATAAGCGCTGTATTAATTTGTATAACCATGGACACTCTTCTATCATTATGGTCATAAAACTTAAAAAAACATAATTTTCCCTATGCGTGTCTTACAATTAAAGCGGTTACATTTAGGTAACTAATTTATTAGTGGCGCAAGTTTTAAAATTTCCATTCTTATTGTACATGGCTTGAATACAAAAACAAAACAAGTTATTGTTTTTGGGGGTTCCTACTACCTTGCACTATTTTCTATACTACTTAGAACTTTTTCCTATATTAAGCATTATTATTCCCCACGTTAAATCAATATTTGCACTCATTCATTATTTACAGAACTCAACAAAGAAGAATAAAAAACAGAATATTACATGTGACACTCATAAAACAACTGTTTTTTGTATTTATTCAAATCAATGAATAAAGAAAAAATATATATATAGAAATAGTCAATGCGTCTAAACTGACCGCCTAGAATTTAACAATCAAAAGTGTACCACAGGACGAAGGGCGAGGTTGTACGCATCTCCATATAGTGAAAACTTGTGATGGCAATAACTTTAGATGTAATCTCAACATTTCATAAAATGTTTAATTGTATTTTAAATTAATTAAAGTGAATATATCTTTACATAAGCACAGGTTCATATAAAAAGAAATGTCTTGCCAAAAAATATATTATTATCTGTCATCTAGGCTTTTATCAATTTTAATTTTTTTAATAGAATATTTAGTAAAATTATTAAAATACAATGCAACTTTTTACATAATTTAATAATTTATGTAATAGGTACTAAATTATATGGCCACATTTTTTAAAAAGTTTAAAAAAGTATAACATCGCTGAGCAAATCCATAGCGTGAATTAGTTTTATAGATTGTAATAGATGTGAATCACAATTTAAATATGGATTGGATCAATCGAACTATTTGCAGCCTCGCCCCAAGGGTATACTTACGAAAGTTGAATTGAAGGCGGTTAATTTATAAGTATTACAAATTAAATATGTAATCATCGATGATAAAACTTTGCTAGATTTCATAACAGAATAATTAACAACCGCACGTTTCATGTCCCGATATAGTTTATGCTAATTTTTGTTATCCTATGATGAATATATATTTTTCCAAAATTAACTTATATTTCTAACGTAAACCTTTCACCGACCAAATAAAATAATTATTTTACATATTTCATTACTACCAAAAAAAAAGTGTGTTAATATATTATAAAGTGAATGCTATAAATTAACAGCGCTCCTTTCCAACATTTTACATACATACATCTGTTTATTGCATAGTTTCAGTCAATTTTCAATATGGACATTTCCAAGCTTAGCTTCTGCACATAATTAGAATATTTTGTGGAATATTACACTCGGCTAAGTTTCCGCTAATCGATTTCGTTTTGTATGGGTATCTGTCACTATCACCACTGTCTGCCCCGAACGTATTACATTATTGACAATGGTATTAATGAAAGTAATTACATTTAATATTCTAATAAGGAAGGCATTTGTCTATTCACTCCGTCAATTATTTAAATTTTGCACACATTTCGCATTTTGGCTTTGACGATTTTGAATCGCCATCCCCTGAATCAACCCTTCAGTTATTCATCACGACTGAAAAGCCGAATTTTGAAGGCACCAAAAACTTTTTATTGCGCATGAATAAAGTTATTCAAATCAATCAATCGAAAATATAGTTCATGGAGTATAGTAGATTTTCCTAATTAGTTTTCCCTATGTGAAAAAAGAGATTAAGAGCATATATTATTTCATAAGTAATTCTATTTTATTTATGAAATATATTCACGCCTCTGTACTGAATTTTTGCTAAATAAGTTGATATAAAGCTTTAAAACTCAAAATATAGAACAAATATGACAAGCAGGCGAGTAGGCAGATGGACAGTAGAAATCTAAAAATGTTCTGATTACATTGATCACAGTTTTAAGCATATTCCCTTTAAGGTTATGTTGCAAATTCAAAATTTGCTTTGCGCTCTAGTTACCGTCCTGAAACATGACCATAAACAAACAGATTTCAGAGTTCAGAATATTTGAAACGACAAACGAGCCGTTCAGATTATTCATCCCATTCGCCGTCGCTGGTGGTGGCGTCGCTGAGCTCGGAGTCCGAGGAGTGTATCGCGCGGCTGCGCTCTTGCAGTGCGCGGGCCAGTGCCCCCGCAAGCCCGCAAGGCTCTGTTGCCGGCTTACGTTCAGGAGCTCCCACGTTGGACGTTTCTTTAGATACCTAAAATATGCGGTTATTTAAATACAAACTTGTAATTTTTTTTCAGCACTCATGGATACTGAAATTTAAGATTTAATATTCGTATAAACAATTTATTGAATTTAGACAGAGAACCAGGTTTAGGCAGTTAGTTTCAAGTCTGAAACTGCTAATTAGGGGTTATTCACAAGTTACGTCACACGATAATAGGGAGGGAGGATATAAACAAAGTATGACATCTTGTGACAGAGGGTAGGGGGTGATTCATAAGCTTTGTGACGTCACATGTATAAAGCTTATATATTCAAACTCTAAACACTTTAACTGTAATGAATATCCATTGTTTTATCCATGGTGTCAAGCTTTGTAAATTTTCTAATCTTTGATTTACTGTTAAATTGATGAAAATTTATGCAAATAGAAATATATAAATAATTTTGGTAATACTGTTTGAATTTAATAACTATTAAATTTAAATTCGCATGTGTGACGTTACATCAGAAGGGGTGGGGGGTCATACAAATGTGTCCATGTGTGACAAGATGGGGGGAAGGGTTATAAAATCATAAAATTTGTGTGACGTAATTTATGGATGGCCCCTAAGAAAAATTAATTGAATGCACATTGATATTTTTATTAACAATAAACTAAAAAAAGTCCACACTACTAAACACAAATCAATTGTAAATCTTTTTTTAATGTGAAATGAATAAGTAACTGATTCTAATATCTGGTAAAAATGTTGACAAAGCACTAATTGTCTCAAAACACAAAAAACTATTAAGATACTAACAAAATGTCTATGAATTAGAATACAAAATATAACAGGACATTTTTTTTGCATTTTGTTTTTTTTTTTTAATTTAATGTTATACCAGTTAATACCAGTTAAATTGAACAACTAAGTGAAAAAGTTTTCTTTTTTTCCCACTTTTGAATGATTGATCTAATATTTTCAGATTAATTTTACTTAAGACAATTTCTTACAATTTATCAATCACAGCCAAAAAATTTGTGTTATAAGCAATAGCATCATCTATTTTGGAAACAAATTCGTACTATTTTAGAATAAAAATGAATAATTTCTTTGCAGAATCTTTTTTATGAGGTAAGTAGGATTAACAAAAAAAATATTTGAACAATGGCTAATGGTCGAATAATCATATTACATTCAAACCTATTTTGAGTAGCAGTATCATAGATGAGAGCATTCTGGCCCAAAATGGCAGTTAAAATATCCTTATTTAGGACACAGCTCTGTTTTAAAAACAAAGTTCTACAATGTCTATTAGAATTACAGTACAACGCACGAAACTCTGCCGCTCTGAGTTGTCAGCGAATGATGCAATGCGCAGGTTCAACGCTCCCTGACCCTTCCTTCTTCTTCCCACGATTTCCCATTTTACGTCATTGCGACGCTTTTGTGACTAACTTCACAGTGACAAAGTTTCGTGCGTTGTACTGTACTCCTTCAGAAATCTAGTCAAGTGCTAAAATATACCAGTAAATGTAAAAAACTCACCGCTCTCAGCTCTACGCCTTGTCTGATTTCACTTAACAAGTTGCTCCTGTTATCTTCGTTTTTAGAGTTGACTTCGACGCGCTATAAAAAAATAATTTTCTAATATTAGTACATTAATCAGATAATTCGTTTGAGGAATATAAAAAAAAATATTACACATATTTGAGAGAAAATTTCAAATTGATTAGCAGAAGTATAGGACAATGTTAAGTAAAGATTAATACGCCCAGGTTCGTGTTGATGAAGCACAATTAAGTGCGCTTTATCAATAAGAACAAGACTATCGGGGATGCCGACTCTAGGCTGGTCTTAGTAAAACACCGACTTCACTTTACTTCCCACACCACTGTTTGGAGCTCTTTTCTTGTTGCCTGTCTCGATGAGACTGCCCTAATGCCGGTCGAGCGCCTGTTTATATACATATGACAGAGGGCGCTCGGCCGGCGTGACAGATGCGAAAAAAGGGGCGGGCGTCCGGCAGTGGAGTGGGGGTTATGCGACTTTATTTACCATATTATAATTATTCTATTTTACAATGCTATTATTTTTATATGTTACATATTATTTATTACATAGTTTCTTATACTATTATTATATTGTATCTGTATTATTTATTCTGTCGTGCACAAGACAGTTATGCCGTTTCGTTTCAGAAAAGTAATATACATCTCGCTTCCACAACACTTCTTCAAATGGCGCATGATTTGAGTGACGTCTATTAATATGGGCGTTAATATTTAAGACGAGACAGTATCTATCTTAATCCCGATCTCGAGTTTCATTTCGATCTAGGTCCGATTCTAGTTATGGTGCGGTTGCGGTAGTTAGTAGTTCAGATACCGATCTGGATTGATATATTTCAATCTTACATAAAGAAATAAAGTATTATTCTTGAGATGGACTATGCATTAATGTAGGTTTCTCTAATAATCTGCAGGATTGATAAAATCGTGAGTGATGGTTAAGGTACCCTCACGGTCACATGGTTTAAAAATATATAATATATTTAGAGCAATTTAGGGTGGTGTTAGATTGTGTTTATAACTAATACTAATAATGAAAAAACTTACAATATATTTTGTATAAATATATATAAATAAATTTTGTTCATATACATTAACAACGAACAAAACTCTGTCGCTCTGAATTTGCCTGCGAATGATGTAATGCGCAGGTGCAATGCTCTCCGACCTTTTTTTCTCTCGCGTTCCTATTTTACGCCATTGCGACGGTTTCGTGACTAACTTCACAGTGACAGAGTTTTGTGTGTTGTACTGTACATAAATGAAATTAAATTATTGTTTCGTTTTGATATCAATCTTTTATATATGATATTAAAAAAAAACGAAAATAAAATTGCATCTTTTGCAACATATGAATATGATTGGATATCCCATACTCTTTCACTTGTTTTTTTTATAGTGCAGAGGTATTTGATCCTACATGTATTTGTATAGATATTATCAATTATGTAGTCATCTGACTATAAATTCCCCTTAACATAGCATAATCCATTCCCAAACAAACAACTATTGTTTATCAAAACAGAAAAGTTTTAAAGCATACACAGTAATAATGAAAATTCTCTTCTAAACTCTAATTAGCAATATAGGAAGTTGTAATGTTCAAATGGAAAACAATAAATATTAAATTTCCAGTAAAATTATTCTTCAAATTTGGTTTGTTTATCGAAGCGCCAAAGTTGGCTTTAGCAACTTCACTTGTGCATGATATGCAAAACACTTATGTTTTATTCAAAGCAAAGTTTGGAAAGGAACATTGATTTCCTAAATATCCTTAAGTTTGAAGAGTACAAATTAATCACAAAAAATCAAAAGTCCTTGATCACACAAAAGAAAAATCTCAATTAAATCCTTAACATCTTACTTAATTGAATTACAAAATATTTTATATGATATTTATATGACATATCACTGGCAGGCTGTATATTATTTTGAGACAAAAATATAGTTATTTAATTTATCCAATACAAAAAGTCTACTAAACTTTCCAATTTGTATATAAAAATTCATAACAGTATATTATTCAATTAATATCACAATAAACTCATTAAAAAGAAAAGCACATTCTAGGAACACCTCCAAGAACTATTTGTGGCACCGAGAACCAAATGTTTGAGCAATGGTTTAGTTTTATTAATTAACTAAACCATTATTAATTAACAAAAGATAGAAATTGTTATTATTTTAATGGAGTGATAAGAAGTATAGTTTAACTGGAATAGTCAATTTATGTAAATTAGTGAATTAGAAGTGAATTTGAAAAGCTTTGGCAATTGAACATTGCTTTGCCTGATATCCTAGTTTTGTTTCATAGATAATTTACATTTAATTCTTATTTTAATAATTTAAAGGTAAAGACTAAATACTGTATGGAATTGATCATGTGTCTTTCTGCATATATTCATAATCTCCTTCTTTTTTAGAACAACTTTGCCAAAGAAACCATAGTCATAGATGTATTCATTTCTGAGAAAAACAGCTCAGAACTTAAACGTGTAAACGTACGAAGTACAAACCCTAGCGCTTACTAAGACCACGCGCCCGCTTAAACCGGCCCACCCCGTAATTCGAGGCTCATAGCGGGCGCCAACGCCTTCCGCGTTGCTGTGACCGCGCGATTGAGGTTATAGCCGTGTTTTATATGATTTTGATAGTAAAAGGCTGTAGATATATTGTGTAATATATTATATATTCCACACTTTAACAAAACGTCGACTAGAAACGTTCTAAGAAGAGTCTCAACTGTTTAAAAAAAAATTAAAAATAAATGCGGGGTTCAATTTTAAAAGAAAAACCAAAACTGTTAAATCTGTATGGGATGCGCATATCAGGATATAATCTAACTTGAAATCGTTTAAAACTATTATTCTGTTAATATATACCCGTAAAGTCTTAGTTCCACTGCGGATACTCTCCATGAGGGCTGCTCTGGCGTCAGGCTCTACTGCGCTTTCTTGAGGCATGGGCGGCGCGGGAGGCGCTGGCGGTGCTGGAGGTGGCGGCGGTGCTGCGGGCGGTGGTGGCGGTGGAGGAGGCGCCGGTGCGGCCGGCGCTTGTGGAGGGGGCGGCGGTGGAGGCACGGACGGTGGAGCGCTTGATGGAGCTAAAAAACAAAGGAAATAGTTAATTTTATACCAGGTGTTTGTCAATTTAATAAGTCATACATTATCTTTACCGTAAAGTTTTTATGACTGTATAGTTATGCACTAAGATGTTTTTAGATGTTTTTTGACAGCTATAAGAGACCCCAAGCCTTTAATATTAACTTCAATTTGATACCTCCACTTCTCTGAGAAAAAGGATTTTGATGGACAGATGGACAACAAAAAGATCCTATACGAATTCCTTTTTTCTTCAGAACTAAGAAGATAGAAGCAATACAAAATCCTAAGAAAATAAATGTTCAATAATAATTCCAGAAATGCATAGTTCCCTCTGCAACATGCCACACATGATATAAAAAAATATATTTCTTTCCATTGTAAATATTTTAGAAATGTGTTATTTGCATATTAATATTTATAATTGTTTAGTGACTTGAACACTGTCACAGATGAAGTAGTGGCTGATGGAGACTCACGTTGAGTAGGTCTGGGTGGAGGCGGGTTCCTTGGCGGTGCTGGTGCAGCTGGGGCGGGAGCAGGTGGCGGTGGCGGCACGGCACGAGTCGGTGGTGGCGGTGGCGCTCGAGATGCTGTAGAATAAATTATATTTTAAGAATTATTTAGTGCTCATTTGCATGATAATTATAATTGTGAATTAAAGAACAAAAATGGTAAACACATTTAATGAAAATTGAAATATCATTTCAAACAAGAACACTTGATAGTAAAGTAAAATTAATTACTGTTTTTTCATCTTGGTGCTAAATGAAAACACCTTAATTAATTGTACCGAATTTATTTGAATAATTCTAGACATTGGAAGGTTTTTCTATCTTCCTACTTTTTTGGTTGTATGTTAATACTTTTATCTAAATAAAATCCATTTCTTGCAACTGACAGAAATCGACTTAATTGCATATGTAGATGTTTTAAATAACAGCTAATTTCACTTATAGAAGACATCCTAGGCTCAGAGTATAAATAGATTAGAGTTCCATTTACATATTTATTTAATTTACATTTATATGTAGATATGCAGTATATAATTTTCCTATTTATGTAATAAAAATTGAAGATACAGATTTAATTAAATCAAATTATTACAAAACTTTTATTGTTTTTACTGTTAAATATTCGCCAAAAGTTAGTAAATTTAATTAGTAAACAATATTATACGCTAATAATAAAGGGAAACTTCTTGACCAAAATCCACATTACAAAAATAGGCAAAACTTAACCAGTACGTGAGATGGGCTACAATATATCTTAGGTTCAAATTTCTGAAAATGTGTCCAGTGTCACATGTGGCTAGTGGCTAGCACGGTGTACAACCCCAACCAACAAAGATGAAAACAGACGAGAGATTATAAAAGTGAAATAGTTTTTGTATGTTCGAAAATTTATGACATATCTACTCTATGATTGAATTACATGTATAAATTAATGATACAATAATGCTTACGCGGTCCAGGGGGCGGTGGAGGCGCAGGCGTAGAGACAGGAACACGTGCAGGCACAGGTGGCGGCGCCGGCGCTCGTCCACTGATGCTGCTGGCTGTTAAAGGATATAAACTTAAATCGTAATATCAAAAGAACAAAGATGTATAAGCCCAGAATATAGTACACAGAATACAGAATACCGACTCACACAACAATACCTAGTTCAAAAGGTTCAGAAAAGTAACAAATTGGACTTTAATAGAAATTTTTCATATGTTTTTGGTTGTGTGTCATATCAATGTGGCAAATTTTGATGTCAATCGAATTAAAAATTTCAGCTCAATAAATGTAGAGAATCACCATATATTTCATCAAATATATCTCACATTGAATATATTGCAGATATTTTATTGAATGGTTTCTCAATACTTTTAGAAGAGGCCACATGCAATCAGCATGCCTCTGATCTAGACGTTAATCTAGATGCAGCGTATTTCGAGTATTTCAAAAATGTCTTATAGACTGCAACAGAGTGTAAGAGATGTTGTGTTCAATGAACAAACCCGAGTGTAAACTTGCTCCTTTTCTTTTGAATTAACTTTTTTTTTTAATTTAAGAAAATATCTCTTATTTGTGCAAAATGAATTCTCAATTTGCATCATACTCAATTCTAATAAAATAATTGTGAATTTCTTTCACAGAAGATATATGCAGGTAAATAACTGCTGTTTTCAAATTCAATGAAAAGCACTAGGAGTTATTGACAATAATAACTGTAACATATATATATATATATATATATATATATATATATATATAGTAGACAGACAGATATATTCCGAAGATATGGAATGAACTTTGAGGTATGGAATACTAAAATCAAATTAATCAAAAAATATTTTTTTATTTTATACTCATAACCCTAAAAAAAAATCATCATAAAT